>QFDV01000136.1:9336-30721 GCA_003315845.1 Lactarius trivialis
CTACGACCACTGGCTTTTGCCAGTGGACAACTTGGACTCCATTTCAAAGAGTGAAGGATGTTTATGAGGATCGACGCCGCCTACTACGATCGCACTTGGAACGAGGTTGACTCGGAGCAGACGAAAAATAAGCGGCTAGAAGAATGAGTCTGTGACAAATACTCGTTATGGCCCACTCAGTGTGTTCACTGCCAAACTTGCTGCCAAAGTGACTGCAAGTTTGAGTGTAAGTCTGACGCTCACGCTTCTTGTGACACCTGCCTCCCCTGCTAACGCATCAAATACACATATTCGCACTCTCCCATGGCCTTAGACCTAACGCGCGACGTCCCAGACCTTGAGGGGTAAAGTCATCATGCATCATCGAAGCAAAGCAAGCGCACGCGGCGATAATCGGAAGCCCGGGGTAGGGCTCGGGCCGCGCCAGCGCAGAGTATCCTAGTAGTATCCTTCAGCTCGATCTGCCACTGGCACGGAGGAGTTTGCGCAGCGCGAGGAGAGGCTGGATGTCCTGAGTGCGTCGCAGTCCTCCTACTCTCTCCCTTTTTTTCTCACTCTTGTGTCGAACGCAAGCTATAATGCCGGGAGGCTGTACGGCGACTATGTTGTGACGATGGGCGTGCTCAAACAGACTGTCGAGGTCAGGTGGGTCTCCCTTCATTCCTGACACCGTGTTCGCGCACAGACCCCCTTACTTTCATGAACAGATCGAGCTAGAGCACAAATACAAGTATCGCCTCATTCTTGATCAGAGCGTCTCCTTTGGCACAGTAGGCCGAGCTGGACGTGGTCGAACTTGGCGCAGTCTCACAGAACTCTCGTATGCATCTCCTATCTTCCGCCTTGTCATGTATTGGCTCGGCTGAACCGGGTGATGCACAGGCACAAATGGACATGCTGGTCGGTTCAATCCGATCGCAGACAGCCTCGACTCATCGTCGGGTGGATTCGGCGTGCGCCCGCGGAACGTCGTGGATCATGAGCGCATCAACGGCACCTCCTTCGTTTTCTCCGCCGCGCTCTTGGCACTCCTCGCGGTCTCCGCTGGAACACGCCATCGATCGTCAGCACGTTGCAAGAGACCGTGCGCGCGATCGCATCGAGGCCATTACGATCCCCTCACGCCACGATCATCTACATGCATCTGCTTTCTGCAGCGCTGTCTGCCGCATCAGGTTCCGCGAAGCCGGCATACTCCGCATCCTTGCGCCGCGTGATACACCATCGTTCGACATCGTGGGCGAGCAGCGCCTGCTGAAGGGCATCGTGGACGAGGCGTACGCACAGGGCCCGTGGATCACTCGGGAGAACCGGCCGTGCGAACAGGAGCTTGTCGAGGTTTGCCCAGCCATACATACGCCTCGCCATCACGGCGGCGATGTCGCGGAAGGAGTGCGAGCGCGCTGCCGGAATCATCAAGGCCGTCGTCGCGAAGGTGCTCGCGAAGCGGAAATGAATGCCCCCGCGCGCCGATCTGGAGCTCTCCTATCACACTTTTATCGTTGCCTTATTTTCTCTCACCCTCTGCAGTCTATTCCATGCGACTCTTGTAACTTATACTCGGGTACAACGCTACAGTATCTCACGCTTCTTCGCTGGGTCGAGCGCCGCCTTCCTTCTAAAGGTCTGGCTTAAGGATACCGACAATATAGATAAGTCTCTGCGTTCACCCATGCATAATGTACGGTATCGCCAACGACACACTTCACAGAAAAACAGGGGTTTGTCCTCGTCCGGCGTAACTCCAAAGGGACCGGGAGTAGGCGCTCTGGATGCGCCCGGCGAAACAGGTGTTAGCACTGACCCGTAGACAAGTAGATACCAGTTCTTTCGCATCCGATCACGCTTCAGGGCGAATGAAGTTCATCCAATGCTCCTCAGATTCCGAGCACGTCCTGAAGCACTTTCGGGCCTCCTTCAGTAGGAGAACATCAACTCGTATTTAAAAGTGTCTTGCCCGTCCGTCGGTATCCGCTAGCGTCCAACATTCTCTCGACTGTGCTCCTGCGTTTCAACGCAGTGGTAGACGCAGACACACTTTCTCGTTAGTCAGCTCATCTGCGTGGCAAGGACCGGCCTTCCCCCTCCGCGAAGCCGAAACGAAGCACCGGATGTTTTCATGACCTCGAGTGTCGCGTGACGAGCGAAGTTGAAAAAAATTCCCACTGACAAGTAGGTCTGGCGTATCCTGAGAGGGCGCTTGCCGACGGCCGATTAACCTCCATCTCCTTCCACTGGGCCCTCGCTTCCCGGCAGAACCGCATCAGGCCATGCAACAATACCGAAGGCAGAACCGGATCTGTACAACCGGCTTTGCGAGAGTTGACGAGAGCGGAGAGGGAGAGGGCCGGGACTCGGAGTATGAAGAGATGTACATGCCGATGGAAAAGTGCCTGTGACCGCGATTAGGGTGGAATTAGACCCACACGGCTCGGAGGGGAAGAGGATAAGGCGTTGGAAACCACCGGACTAAGGATCGCTCGGACAAACTAGCCGCGGAGTCTGTGGACGAAACAATCTTCTGACAAGCCCACAGAGGACCGCAAGCGAGCAAGCGATCTTGTCGAGAGCGCATCCATATTGTGCGTTTGGCGGCCAGTAAAATCCTGACAATTCTTGAACACAAGCGAGTGAATGGATCCATTGATGTCGGCTCTTCATATCATAGAAGCAGAATCTTGAGCAGAATTCAGTAAGCATGTCGCTTTGGTTCACCGTCAGCATTCCCGGACCTTCGAAAGTCTCCATATGGGGTAAACACACGCAGTGGACGTCCAACTGTCCAATTGGCCTGGGACAGTCAAGACTGAGATCCACAAAGGGCTTATGCAACGTGTGTAAAGTACGAGCTGGTGCGCGGCACTCCCCGGCCCGTGGGAACGAGGGCCCTGCGTGAACACGTAAGATGCGGCGATTGCGTGTGCCAGAGACCGAATTGTTGCATGCCATCGAGAATGTCCAGTCTTCTCTCATGCCAAGCTGTCAATGTCAGGTCCTGCTAAGTAAGCAACGAGTCGAAAGCGACGACAACTTGAAGATGCTCACCAGTCCGCACGATTCCATTATAGTAGCGGGCGGAGAACCGCACTACACGTTGAATACTAGACCATACAACACAACGGATCCCCGAACAAGCTTGGATTCAAAGAGATCTCTGACCGGGAAGAGAGCGGACATGCCACAGCGCTTGTTCGGCTATCAGAATGCACCGTAGGACAAAATTGTAAGTTACCCTCACTACAGTGATACCTTGTGAGTGACCGATGGAAACGTGAGTCAGCTAGAGCCTCAGGCTAGAGGCATAAACCCATGTTATTTCCCAGGCCTTCCAGCTTGCAGGCACTGGCAGCCTTTACCATAAAATCTCGGCGTAAACTTGAGCCTCCAGGCGGTGGTCACGGTCGATTATGTTCTTGAAATGATCTAAAATGGTAGTGCAGAATTTGTGACCCCTGGGCAGGGCGACTTGACATGCGAACTCAGAAGTGTCAATGGAGAGTCGAGGCCGCCAACTCTGAGTTTGAGTACTTTGAATAGCTGACTGAGTTGCCAATTGCCAAAAGTGAACACTTCCCTGGAAACAAAGGTGCAAGGCCTACCATTTTCGAGACCATCGCGAGGGAAGAACAGGGAGAAGATCGAAAGTAAGTTAGCCTATGAACTGACTCAGGGGGCGAATTGCAATACGGGCACGGGCCTGGTACAATAATCATCCACCCACGAAGAACGACAACTGGGGTCCCTTGCCCCTTTCCCCGCCTTTCCCCGCACCAGATGCGGTATTCCCGTTCGCGTAACACAAAGAGAAATACAAAATGATCGCAAGAAAGCGCGCAAAAAAAAAGCGGGGTATTTTAGTCGTCGGATCCATTCATTTTGGTATTACGACACACGTAAGTAGACCTCAAAGCGACCTGTCTGGATTCTTTCGCTCGGACCCAATGACCCCAATGTCTAATCCTTCCCAACAGTCGGTCGGATCCTGGTACGAATAAGGGGTAGGGCGCCCCAAACTTTCCTTTATTTTGGGTGTTACGGTTGAACGTTCTTACGTACATCAACAGTACATGTTGAGGGAGGCGCGGCATCTACCGACCACGCACAATTTTGGCTCGTTTTCATTGGTTACCTTGTGTCGTGGGCGTGTGTCTTGCATGCGGGGATGCAAGAGCCCACGCCACGGGTCCTAATCACGGTAAGGCGCCACCCAGATGCAAGAGGAGGGAAGAATTGTGGAGCAATGCGCCGCGACAATATGCGAAATGCGAAAGTTGCAAGTGGAAGACAGGAAGGGGTGCCACACCACATGACTGTATATACTGTGGGAAACAGCTGCATGTCACTTGTCCCGTTATCCGCGCGCTTCTCTGACTGTCGGCTTCGATTGCTGGTGGTCAAATGGGGGTCCTTTAGTCAAGATAAGCGCAAACAAGTTTAAGAAGCTCTTGTTGGGGCCACGGGACCCATACGGTGAACAGGGGCTATCGGGACGGCTGCGGCGCCGTACAGCTTCGGGAGCGCGCACTCCCGTGTGCATGGTTAGGCGTTCTTATCCACACCGGGTGTATTTGCACACGCCAGCATGTAACCGCCTTGGCTCCACCCAAGATGTCAATCTACTAACGAAACTGCAAGAAAGGGGGGAGAGACAAAATAATAACGGCTCGCAAAGTAGCATATGAAATACTAAATCTATGGGGGAGCTGAAGCGGAAATGAGAATGCGAGACCAATGGCATCGAGCGAGTTGCAGACGTACCCTGCATGGATGCCCCAGATGGAGAAGCGGATGCCTCCAATGCTTTTCGTTCTTGCGCTTCTCTCACTGCGACGCGCAGACGCATGCCCTCCCAGCCCAACAAGTCTGCCTTTGTTTTGAGCACATACTCGTCGATGCCACCGTACTGCGCAGTTTATCAGTGTGATATGGAAAATGATAGGGGGCTACTTGCCTTGCGGATAGTTTTGAGAGCACGCATGGACAACTTCACGCGGACCTTCTCTCCCAGCGCGTCAGAGAAGAGACGTTTGGTTTGAATGTTTGGTAGCCATGTCCGACGTGTCTTTGTCTTCGAGAAAGGAACATTGTTTCCATACTGCTTGGTCTTTCCATGGAATAGGCCGAGCTGGGACCTCTTGAACGGTTGGCTGAGTGCAGCGGCAAGGGAGGGCAAAGAAGGGAACATTGGGTCTGAAGGAGACAGCTCTGCACCCTGTGGGAACGTTCGGAGGCAACGGAGGGCAGCGGAGGGCCGAAATAGGCAGGTGGGAACCGAGACTTGTGACGAACTGGTCACGAGTGAAACGTCGGGTCTGCCGAGGACCGCTGTTCGTGTGCTCATTCGCTGAATTATAGCCGGCATTAAGCTCTCATTGGTAGACTAATCGCACAAGATTTATGCCCTATTTACGGGATTTATTCCGGGGCGGTAGACGCCGCCTCGCTTCATGCGACTCAGAGGGCCCGTTGCGGCATAGGTTGTACCCCAGAGGACCGCTCACTCTTACAGATCTGATCTCGTTAGTCCCCTTACGCTCAGTCCTGCCCTGACGGACGTTATCACTTCCCTTCAGTTGGTACATCCTCCGAGTCGTAATACTCGGCTGCTGCTTCATATAATATGGGCCTCCTCCATGCTGCTGCCCCAATCATTGTTTCCCCTTCCTCCTCGTCGCTTACCAAACACGATGCCTACGTCCTTGCTCTCTCTCCCAATTGACGTCCTCCTCTCAATACGCGATGTCATATCGTCCGCCCCGTTCACGTCCATCGATCCGGGCCTTGGCCTCCTTGCCCACCTGTCTCTCTCGCAGACCTCCCGTCTGCTGCGGGGAATCTACACGCTCTCCACTCCGGAGTCCGAGGATATGTTTTGGAAGCGCGCCTGCGTCATGGCAGGCTACGGCCGACCCATGCGCCGCGAGTACCCACAGGCACTCCCGGGCTTCACCCCTCCCGACACACCACTGCCTGAGGTGCCCTCCTGGAAGCAAATAGCGCTCCTCGTCACCGCGCACAAGCGCCTGTGTGAGATCCGCAGTTGCAAGAACGCCAGCTGCTGGCCTGGTGAGTTCCGCCTCCATTCCACCTCCGGTCCCATTCTGGGCATCTCTGGCACGGCATACTGGCTAGCTAGCATGTGTATGACGCTCACGCCACTATCCGTTTGCACCCCATCAATCAATTTTGCTTTATTGCCTTCAGAGTGTCAGGCTTGCTAACCAAACGTGTGAACGACCCCCTTTTCGGGAAACGTTACATTCATCTGTCCAGACGACGAATCTCACTACCACCAGCCCCCCTCCCTCGCGTTTCACCCGCTGTTCTACTATCTCCATTTCTCGGCCGGCGCAGAGCTCGATCCGACAGCGGTGCTGCACACGCTCCTCCCCACCCACCCCGACTGTCGGCGCAAGTTGTACGCACCGCTTAGCGGACACGCCAGTGCTGCATGCGCGTTCGTAACATCGCCCCCCGTGCGCTCCATCACGCTCCTACGACCTGACTCCGACTGCGCCTTCGCGAGCGTGCGCAATCCGGACGGATGTACGCTGCTCGACGTCAACCGTCTTCTCGGAGATCTGTGCGTATCTGTGCCTCTAATACCCCTCATGATCACGTAAGACTGACGGAGCAACTTAAGACTCCCGCGCAGCCTCGCCAACATGCGCACCGTGCTGTCCCACTACCAGACCCTGCTAGACGATTATCATGTACCCGGCGGGACCTTTCCCGAGACGATGAGCAGAGCGCCCCATTGCGGCTTTCTGGGAGATCATAGGTCTGTCGTTTGTCTGCTGACCCCCCTCTGCGCGCTCTTTTCTGACGTCTGGCGTGTCCATGCGAACAGATACCCATACTTGGATCTGTCACCGGAGGACATTGAGCAACCGGATGCGCCAGAGGTGCCTCTGGGACCCTTCATCGTACGGTGCGAGAACGACGACATGCACGTCGATGCCGTCTTCGGGGTTCTCTCACATAACAAGTGACCTTTTTTTTTTGGTACTCTCGTACTTGTATTCATCGGGACTGTCGCCTTGTTTGATGTATAATACTGTAATACCCCCCCCGTTGTGTAATTATAAATGGTAACTCGCTGGGAACCCCCACAACAACAACACGGCGTCCTCCGGCGGCGGTGCTTCTTGTTCACTTGTTCGCTTCGCTTGCGCCCCCAGATACAATAGCACGCCGCCCATCTTTCATTTGCCCTTGCAAGCTTGCTGCCTCGTTCTGATTACCCTGGGTTACGATCACGACGACTCGAGTCGAGGTCGTTATCACGATTTACGTAATAATAGCTCTTTTTACCCCCCTCACCCACTTCATGATCGATGGGCGCCGATGGGCCACCACGGCCAGTGGCCATCTCCACAATCATGTCTGCGAATCCGGGGAACCTGTCAATCACAAGCGATCGTAAAAAAAAAATCACTCTGGTTTGGGATTCTCCCTTATAAGTACAGTAAGTCACACAAAAAATTTGCACGATATATTGCAAGCGTTTTTCCAATTTTAGTGCAAGGTACTAAAGTGCTAATACCCCGTCGTCCGTACTTCGGAGAAACCTCGATCGCCACAGGGGTGAAAGAAAGAAGGGAACGGGAGAAATAGATCCTTGCTTACTTCTTTTGATTGACAGTGCAGCAAGTCTCGACTGTTGTTGGCGGGTGGCTTCGAGTTCGAACCGAGGCCGAGGAATTGCCCACAGTAACCATCCCCCCCGCGCCACATCGAGTAGCATCAGGCCCGGGCTGCGCGCACCCGCGTTCTCCTGCCCAGCAGAGGTGTCCCCATGTGGGATACTCGAAATTACGGAAACGTCGGCCATGAGTCTGTCAACGGACTACGATCCACTCCCTCTCCCTTCACGACAGTTTCCAGAAAATGTTGTCTTGTTTACCGTGCCCAGAGAAGTATTCGCAATAAGCAACTGCCAGCTACTCAAAGCGGCGACATTGACTCTCCACTTCTCAGTTCACACACATGTCCGCCGCGGTTGCTGTGGTCGCCCGAGGAACTAACCCCCTGCTGCCATGTCTCTATAGTCATCTTCTCAGAGTAGAGATGTACTGTATGAGATGAGAACGAGCTGTGAGTCTAAAGTGATAAAACAAACACGCCAGGTCGATCGGGATTGCATCCTCAAATACTATTTGCGGACGCAATCCCGATCAAACTAGGGCAGCGGCGTAATCATGGTAGTGACCCAGCTGAGTGTACTTGAAATTCTTTGTGACAGACAAAAACTTTCAAGTACACTCTTGGTTGTCATGACCATCTTCAACCCTCGAGTATTGAAGGGAGGTTGGTCGAATAGCCGGCAAAGGAGCTGATGCAAAGGGCCCGGTTTGACCAAGATGGGCCCTCAGTGTGACAGCAGAGACATGCTGAATTTCGATAATGTAGGATGTAGACTCATTGGATAACTTGAACGATATCTGCGAACTTGTCAATCACGAGTGATCGTGAAAAATGATCACTCTGGTTTGACATGTTGTTTTTGGGATTCTCCTTAAGTCACACAAATTTTTTGGTGCTTTATCCCAAGCGTTCAAGTATGTCCATTTTAGTGCAAAGTATCGTCCGTAGTAGTACTTCGGACCTCGACACGAGTCTCGACCGCCACGGGGCGGGGGAAGGAACGGGAGAAGTAGACCCGCTTGCTTCTTTTGATAGGATCAAGTCTCGACTGTCCTTGACAGGTGGCCAAGTGGCTTCGAGTTCGGCCGAGGAATTGTCTTACTCGGAGATCTATGCGGGCTGCGGGCTGGCAGCAGGCAGCAGGCTCGGCTGTGCCAGTTGTCGAGCTCGAGCCCTCCCCGGCCTCCCCACGTACACACGCTTCGATCACGTCTTTTTGTGTATTATCCTGAATTGTGAGCACTACTGTACACACTGTCGTTACAGTAAAATCTCTGCGTAGAGTAACGTATTGTAGGGCGCAAGCCATTCTTCGTCACTTGCCTTGCCTGACCCAATTCAAGACCGCATGGTCCCCTGTAGCCGAAAAAATCTTCCTTGATCTGGGAACTTCCCGGTTATGATATTATGTGATGCGCTGGCAGCCGCACACGACCTTTTCTTTTGGTCCATCGCTCCGCTCAACCCCCACAAGACCGCAGCTAGCCCGCGGCGTGGGGATGGTGATCCTAATGGCACTGGCATAGGCCGGTACCGCTGATGGGATCCTATGCCACTCCTATGCCGTAGCGAGCATCTGTCTGCTCCCTCGTGCAGCCACGACATCAACATGAGGGGAAGCACACCCACATGCACAGTATTGTTTCGGTCAGGTGTTGATGAGGCAGGCGGTTGGGTCGAAAAGTAACTTTGCGTCAGCACCCCAATTCGTACCCCATAACCGCAGCGGCGCCGCTCTCGAAATTGATCACCATCTCATCACAGCTTCTCATTCGAATCGAAATGCTAAAGTTTGTATCTTTTTTTGGGTGGGGGGGTTGAACGTGCACAATCAACGTGTAAAAAAAACTTTCACAATAGTGTCCTAGAATCACTCCAATGCTGTAGTGATGCTGTGTCTCTGAGGAAAGGGAAACGCATTGAATGTGTGCATTGTCCGTGCGCGTGCTATGGCCATTGATGTGAAAGCAGGGACGGCAATGGTCCGAAAAGGGGGAGGCGCCGAGTGGCTGTGCACCTCGTTGTTTCGCTTAGGGCTGGACGCCACTCAGAAACAACGTCCATTGGAAACTGCTTTTTTTTTCTCCACTCACACGAAAAGTACATAAAGCTACCACCCTAAGTCCGCGACCCTCCTCGCCTACTCACCCACCTCATTTTACCTGCTTGTTACCAATCTCATATCAGCATGCCAATGTCCTGTTCCGTCGAATCCTCTGCTGCTCCTATGCACTCCTCCAGCCTAGACCCGACCTCCTCCACATATTCGTCCATCCCAATGTCCATCCCGATGGGGAAACACCTCATACCCCGTCCGTTCCCCAACTCATACTGGGCGACGCCGCTGTTGGTCGCATGCGAGTACCCCTGGACGCCGACGCGGGCTCAACACTCGCAGAAGATTGATCTACTCTTGCGCGCTGGCGTGCGGACGTTCATCGACCTGACGGAGAGCGGGGAGCTCTCGCCGTACGCGCCGCATCTCACCGCGCACGTCGCGCGCATCGGCATCGAGCTGCGCGACGTCGAGTACCACTCCTTCCCGATCCCCGACCGCTCCCTGCCGCGCTCCGAGTCGTACGTGCGGCAGATCCTCGCCGTGCTCAGGGACAACGCGCGCCGCGGGCGCATCGCCGCCGTACACTGCCGCGGCGGCATCGGCCGCACGGGCCTCGTCGTCGGCTGCTGGCTCGTAGAGTCGGGCGCCGTCGAGGACGGCGCTGCTGCGCTTCGCTTCATCGCGGAGGAGTGGAAGTCCGTCGAGAAGTGTCGCCGATTCCCGCAGAGCCCTGAGACGGGCCGTCAGTGCGACTTTGTTCGCAATTTCGAGCGGCTCCCGGGCGCACTGGTGGCGCCAATCTGAAGGCGTGCCAAGGGACGTGAATTTTTTTCGAAAGGGAAATACCCGGCGCAAATGACCGTACGTTCGCTTCTTTCCTTCTTGTCATGCAACTCATTCATGTCGATAACAGGCTATTCTTTCCTCGTTTTTTATTCGGCGGCTGGCCCTGATGCCCCTCCCGCGGAGGAGGGGAAGGTGGATTCCCTCATAGATAGTGACAATTTAGAGGCCCATAACCATACCCTAGAAGAACGCAGACAACCTAGAAGAATGCACCCGATCACGACCACTGCGCTGTACTACTTAGTGTACCACACTTAGTAGAAACGCTCTTATTACGACGCTCTGTCTCTTGTTTTCTTGCTTACACACACGAATTATAATGGCATCACGACACGCACAACTGCTTCACAGCGCCCAAAAAAAAAAAAGGCCTCATGGGAACCACACCCCACATCCTGAGATATCTTGTGATAGACATCAAGAAGAGGGGTAAAGCTTCTGTTGAGGTCCGTTCCGTTCCGAGTGTCCAAATGGGATGGGACACAAAAACCCAATTTGAAGCGCGCACCCGCACCCCAACTCTGCACCCCAGAATACATATACAGACAGAGTCCGAGACATTCACGGACTTTCCTCGGATGCTTTTGTTTGGGGGCGCCTACGGGGCATCCGTTTGGGTATGTGTTGATCATGATCAATTAATTGCAACCTGTATCCTATCGTATGAATCATATGTTATCGACTTATCGTCGCAATCATTCACCGTGATATAGTACTGAAGGCTAAGTCAATGCCCTTTCCCTTCACCCCTGCACGTCATCACATGCATCACCCCTTGCGCTATCAAAACATCTTTTGGTGACCAGCACTTTCCGTACCGTCTGTATTTGTCGCGGGGTTTCGGTCTCCAGCTGAGCTGATGTGTCAGCTCCATGCGTGTGCATGCCATGCACACGACTCTTCAGCAGGTGTAACGGATGTCCAACTTATAACGGAATAATCACCACATGCGTTGTCGTCATCATCACCCCAGCGTCATCTGTATATCGACATGAGGACACCCCCATCGATCCTGCCGGAGCGCGGACGATATCGAAGTGAGATCTACAAAATCAACCGCGACAACCATGACAACCATGACGGTGCTCGTTCGTGTGTAAATCAAAGAAGCGCGCGGTGACGGTTGTCGGTGAGCGAGGTGACGTCGTGTTCCCCAGATGGATCTTCTGATGAAGACTTCATTGAAGGAAGGGAACAAAAGCCGATGGATGGGGATGCCTTTGAATCGGCGGTCGGCTCGTGCAGCGTCTGCCTTCCGCTCAGTGAGTTCACAGGTTTATGGGGGTCGGTACTACCACCACAGCAATGTAATGTACATTAGTACGACCCGAGCGTGGGGCACATCGATATGTGGTAGAGATCGCCGTTGCCAGCGAACAGCCTGCAACGACGTCATCGCACAGGATTATCGTCGCAGGATATAGCGCACATCTGTCATATATATCCGGATATGGCAGAACTGCTCTTAGACAATACCATGACGTCGTCTAAGCGCACACATGGTCCTCTAAAAAGTAACTTATTATAGATGATATTATCAAGTGGCGACCGACTAGCCCGAGCGGTGCCGAATTAGGTATCGCTGTAGTGGGGGCGAAACGCACCGGTGAACTGGTAAATCGGTGAATCCAAGGTGAATCCTCGGGGGGTCCTTGACGGTGTCTTTGACACCACACAATTAACGACGGGGACCTCGGCTACTACAAAGACATCTTCTCACCGATATTGCTGTAAGGTCACAAGACCCAATATTATATACCCGTGCAAGTAAGCGGTCCAAAGGTTCGGCCACAGGGAAGCAGCAGCTCAAGATTCCTCCGTGCCTCCAAAGGCTGAGGAGGCTATACACGCTCGAGCGCTCACAGCGATCGTCCATCCATGGTCATCGATCATTTGCCGATCGCGATATAGAGCACGGAGCTCACTCACCCACCATTCCAGCGAAACATAATCTCCGCGGCCTTTCTGTTACCGGGTCCTCGAAGAGCTCAGCGCTCAGCTCTCCTAGTAGGGTCCACTAAATCCGACTCAGTCTCCACCGTGACTTCCGGATTCTAATTATCAAACTCACTTCATTGCAAAAGAGCCACCCGCCAAAAGTCTGCTCCGTCCAGTGACATTCTGAAAGCAAAGGTGAATTTTAGAAAACGGATCATAGTTGTCGAGGCGGGTTGACTATAAGGCGATTAACCCGGGTCTCGGACGTAAGCTCGAGCAAAGCGTCCGGGTGGCTTCCCGGACCCCGGCGTCGGCCAAGTGAAACGAATCGATCCCTCGAGACACACTGTCAAATCTTCGGAGTCCGCAACTTTCGCGTCATGGGACCTGTCGTCCCGAGTCATCTGCCCCCCTCCTCAGCGCTTGCATGATTTCGATCTCTCCTACCCCGGATAGGAGATCTGTGCACACCACGAGGAGCGGAAGAGGGTCGACCCAAAGAGGGTGACGGGCTTCACTCTGACACATAGGGAGAGGGTACATGAGCACATGTACGGCCCGGGTTCGAGAAAATCCTCTTGGCGTTGGGAGTTGACTAGGAATCCATCGCGTGGGGAAGAAGAGAACCATACAAAGGACCGACGTTGAGCACGACTGAATTGGTGATTACTTTCTCTCTCTGGTTCCCCATCTCGTCCCACAAAGGCATTCTTCCTTGACACAGTCTTCAATCCACTGGTACCTGGAGTGGTGTGTGGAGACGAAGGATGCTACTTATCACGCCCTTTTCGCTCGACATTACTGTAGAAGCACCGACAGAGTGGACGTTCCTTGGAGATGGAGATGGAGAGGGTGCAAGAGAGGGTGGTAACTAAACTCAAAGGGGGTAAGAGGATTGGAGCAACATGCGGCGGCCGTGGGTCCGCCACTGGCACTGCAGACAGCGAGTCAGCGACTAATAGACAGCAGCTCCAAGACAAGGTCAAGTGTTGCGGTATAATCGCCTTCAAGATCTTCCTGCTCCTTTCTTTTTCTGCAAGTGAACGACTTGCGTTTCAGCGCGCGCGCAAGGGTGAAACGTGGGGTTTGTCTCTAATACTGTAACGTCTTGTCTTGGGAAGGCTTGGAAGAAGTGCAGGGTCACGATCTGACACATAGCGAACGTACACACGTGCCACGAAGGCCGCGTCGCAGTCATCCCAAGACGGGCGTAGCTTGTTTCCCCAGATGCCCTGGGGTCAAAGTTCAAATCAAAGTTCGGTGTTTTTTTTTAAAAGTGTGATGCCCCTTTCGTGCTGGCGCCTTGATATGATACGCCAGACAGTGACTCGGTTAGAGTTGGAATGCCGACTCCTTTTTCTATCCATATGATTTCTAATCTTTTGTCTCTCACAGCTGTTCTTGAGATGTCGTCTGTCAATCTGGCGTCACTATCTTGAAAAGCTTGAAACACTGAGACCTGGAGCCTTGCTTAGAGCCTTCATAACCTTGATGACCCGGTTTGAATCTGTCGAGCTCCCTGGTCGCTCTTCTGATGTATGTAGGCACGCAGTAGGTAGTTGGGCTAGGCACTGACCAGAACGGCGACGCGCAGACCCAGATCAGGCGCAGCAACCAGTAGTGTATCAGCCAGCATCCTTCACTGGCCCCACCTGGCATGGTATATAACAGACTCTAAGCAAAAGCTGAAAAAACAGAAAAACATCTACACGCAAAATGTTCACACATATACAGTTCACGCGTCGGACGTACCGTACCGAAAGAATGACAGTAAAGCAATGTCAACAGCACGAACAAAAAAGAAGCAATGCGCGGATCACGCGAAGAGAAGTACGTGTATCAGAATCACGATCCCCGCTCCAAGGAGCAGCTCCCCGGGCCGCGTGCGTGCCCCCGCGTTTTTGCTCGTCGACGTAGAAGCGGCCGAGGGGCCGGTCCCAGACGGCGTCGGCGCCACGTGCGAGCGCGAATAGCCAGAATCGCCCAAAGGTTGGTCCCAGAAGAACCACTGGTCGGTGGGGTAGTCCGCCTGCGAGCGGTTGAGGAACGCCGCGTAGGTGCCCTGCGGGTCGCCGTAGACCGCTGCGCCAGCACCGACGCTGGGGTACAGCTCGTTCGCGGTCTCGTCCTTCGGAGGGACGGTCATCGTGAAGTCGAGCGCGGCTTTGATCGTGCCTCCGGTGGTGGTCGTGAGGTTCCAGGCGTCAAAACCGATGTGCGCAGCAAGGCGCGCGTTGGTCTGGATGGGCGAAGTGAATCTTTGATTAGTGGGTCGAGGAATTGCGGGCTTACGATCATCGCGGCTAGATTGTAGCACCGGTAGTGATATGGCCGCGTCCGCACAGCCTCAAGCGGCTGGACAGTGCATGTCAGAACTAAATGCAAGTTGTTCTAAAAGTAGCATACGAACTTGCTCGCCACTAGCCACAACCTGTTTTTGATACAGCGTAGAGAAGTACTTTTGCACCGTCGCATTGGCACCCGCAAGGTCGTTCACGAGGATTTGCAACGCGGTGAGCTGGTTATAATAGAACGACCCATGATTGCTGCGCGACCCGAAGTCAGGACACAGCACTAGCGATGCGCAAAAAAAAAAAAGGAAGAATGACGCACTTCGGTGCTGCAGCTTCCTGTAGCGCGATCGTGTCGGTCGTAAGCCATTCAATGTACGTCGTCGTCCAATTGACAAGCCCCGCGTCGAGCGACTGAGTCCACTCCGATGCGTTCCCCGCTCGTAGGACGAGCACGGCATTGACGACTTTGGCCATACACTTGAGGTCGAGCACACCCGTATGCGCGCCCATGTTGGCGCCCGGCCCACGGATCACCTGGGCGTAGTTCAGGTTTGGGTTCATGTACGTGTCAGACGCGAGGAACCAGGTGTCGATCCAGCTTGCGACGTTCGCGGCGTACACTGATGAGCCGTTGATCGCCCAGGCCATCGCATTGGACCAAACCGCGTCGGAAAAGGCGGAAAAGGCGCCCGTGTTGTTAACCGTGCGGAAATCTGGGTTGAACTGACCATCGAGCTCGACGTATGGACATGTGACCCAGACTATGTAGCCACAACGTCAGTGAGCAGGTCGATCAAATGATAAATTTTGTTACTTTGTTGTGGTGTCAGTTGTGTGGTGTTTCCCACGCCCGTGCAGTTTGGCCACCAGCTAAAATGCACAAAGTGAACAATCGAGGTCAATGCTAAGTCGAGTCGAACTCACTATGGTGCCCAACTAAGATAATCGTGCGAATTATTTGATGGCGCAAGAAAACTCTTGGAAGTTGTGACGGCTAGACCAAGAGCAATAACGATTAATCTCGAAAAAAAATATAACAAAGGAGGAAGCGAATGGACGAACACCATGGGCCCTGGGCAGCAAGCCAGTCTGCCCACTGAATGATTGACTCTTGGGCGAAGACGGTCGTTGCGTTCCAGTTTTTTCCCAGTATGTAGCTCGGCTCAATAAAGTCATTATCGTAGGGGGAAAACCCATCGAGAAAATCGGCCAAGGAGCGGACGGTGAGCAAAGAGAGGACGATGGCGCAAAGAAGCCTCATCATTGTGATACCGGGGAGCTAGCTCAGGCAACAGACGGGGGGGGGAGTAGGGGAGAGGAGTACGATGCCAACTGCCAACGAGGGGCGGAAGACACGACGGAGCGCCAGGGCTCTGCCCACTGCGGCAGCCCAACGGCGGACGGCGACAGCGTGCGAGTAATGTGTTCTATTTACGATACTGTATATGCTTGGGCGCTTGTGCACCTCCAATCTCGTTCTATCAGTCATGTTGTTGCGATGCCAATAAAGTCATGCGTCCACGTAATGATTAACAAGGGAGCGATAGAGAGCCAATTGCAAGTGATCGTCAGGCCAGTTCAATTCGGGCACCAAGCTTAACCTCCAGCATGAACAGAGAGTTGAAAATGGATGCATTGAGTTGGATGGAGGTCACAGCCACACGCACGATTGCCAGCTGGCAGACGCGCATACTGATGGTCTCACTGGCGGCAGGACCGCAGTTTACAATTTACAGCTTGATTTACACCCATAAGAACTCGAGGCTCTAAATTGTTTATATACTTCGTAGGTAAAGCAAAACCTCAGGCCTCAGGCCTCAGGCTTCAGCCTTTTCTCTCAAACAGCTGAGGTCAGTGGTAGTCTGCCTCATTGCTCTTTATAGACTCGGAGTCATCACCCATTACCGTCTAATTTTCTCGCACCTCTATAATAGGTACAGTATATAGGTCAGGAACTGATCGGCTCAAATCAGTTATAGCCCTTGGCTGCTCTTCCGATCTGCAGAGGCACCTAAGGCAGGGGCCGCAGGGCCCGCTAGGCACGGCGACGCGTAGACAGACTCGGATCAGGCATCGCGGTAACGACTTACCAGGGTGGACCAGCCCCTGTTGCACGACTAGCCTCCTCTACCGGCTCATCTAGCAAGGTATCATATATATCATGTCTAAAAACAGGACACGTCGCCTACACGAAAGTGTTCACGTCCATAAGGTCCATGCGTCAAATAATAGCAAAGAAAACATCATCATCAAGAACATAAAAAAAGCAATGCGCGGATCACGCGAAGAGAAGCACGTGTATCAGAATCATAATCGCCGCCCCAAGAAGCAGCTCGCCCGGGCTGCTGAATAAGACGCGCGTGCGTGCACTCGAGTTCTTGCTCGCGCTCGCGCCCGACGAAGCCGCAGTGCCGGTGCTGGTCCCAGACGGCGTCGCAGCACCCGCGCCGCCCGCATGCGAGCGTACCCAGCCCGAATCGCTGAGGTTTTGGTCCCAGAAGAAGAACGGCTCTGCGGGGTAGTTCGCCTCCGAGTTGTTTAGGAATGCCGCGTAGGTGCCATTCGGGTCGCCATAAACCGCTGCGCCCGCCCCGACGCTGGGGAAGAGCTCGTTCGCGGCCTCATCCTTCGGAGGGACGGTCATCGTGAAGTCGAGTGCGGCTTTGATCGTGCCTCCGGTGGCAGTTGTGAGGTTCCAGGCGTCAAAGCCGACGTGCGCAGCAACGCGCGCGTTGGTCTGGATGGACAAAGCGAATTTTAATTAGTGGGTGGGGGTGCTTGAAGGACTGCGGGCTTACGATCATCGCGGCTAGATTGTAGCACCGGTAGTGATATGGCCGCGTCCGCGCCGCCTCAAAAGGCTGGATAGTGCATGTCAGAACTAAATGTAAGCTGTTCAAAAATTAGCATACGAACTTGCTCGCCGCTGGCCGTAACCTGGTTTTGATATAGCGTAGAGAAGTACTTCTGCATCGTCGCATTGGCGCCCGCAAGGTCGTTCACGAGGATTTGCAGCGCACCGAGCTGGCCATAATAGTACGACCCGTGGTTGCTGCGCGACCCAAAGGGAGTCAGGACAGGTACTAGCGATGTGCGAAGAAGTGACGCACTTTACTGTTGCAGCTTCCTCTAGCGCGAGCTTGCTGGTCTCGAGCCACCCGATATACGACGTTGTCCAGTTGACAAACCCCGTGTCGATCGTCTGAGTCCATTCCGTTGCGTTCCCCCCACGTAGAACGAGCACGGCAGTGACGACTTTCACCATACACTTTAGGTCGAGCACACCGGTGTGCGTGCCGGTGTTGGCGCCGGGTCCGCGGACCATCTGGGCGTAGTTGAGATTCGGGTTCATGTATGTGTCAGGCGCAAGGAACCAGGTGTCGATCCAGCTTGCGACGTTCGCGGCGTACACTGACGAGCCGTTAATCGTCCAGGCGAGGGCATTGTAAAAGATCGCATCGGACATAGCAGAAAAGGCGCCCGTGTTGTTAACCGTGCGATAATCCGGGTTGAACTGGCCATCGAGCGTAATGTATGGACATGTGACCCAGACTAGCCACAGGGTCAGTGACCGGTGAGCAAGCAGGGTGGTTGATCATACGAAAAAATTAGTTACTTTGTTGGGGTGTCAGTTGTGTAGTGTTTCCCACGCCGGTGCAGTTTGGCCACGAGCTAAATATACAAATGAGCTCAATGCTTTTTGAGTTTTGAGTTGGACTCACTATGGTGCAAAACCAAGATAATCGTGTGTATCATTTGACGGCGCGAGAAAAGGCTTGTTTGTGACGGCTAGACCAAGAGCAATTAGGGCACGATCAATTTCAAAAAAAGCAGCGAATGGACACACCCCACGGCCCCTGGGCAGCGAGCCAGTCTGCCCACTGCACGATCGACTCTTGGGCGACGACGGTCGTCGCGTTCCAGTTTTTTCCCAGTATGTAGCTCGGCTCAATAAAGTCATTGTCATAGGAAGTAAACCCGATATTGAGATCAGCCTGGGCTAAAGCGTGGACAGTGAGCAAAGAGAGGACGACAGCGCGAAGAAACGCCATCAGGGTTGGCCAGCTACGGATGGGGGTAGGGAAAGGGCTGGGAGAAAGGGTGTGTGTGATGCCGTTACGGATTAGTACAAACTCAGTGGGCGTCTGTGAAGTTAACTTACGTGTCCGACGGCGCTAGACTCGACTTGTCACTGACATATTCTGTAAAGTACTATTCCGAAATCAAGCCTCGTAACGATAGAAGATAACTCTCGGAGCGAGGATATGGCGTATGCGGAAGCAGCCTGAGATGTAAATGCGCGTGTGAACACACGACTGGTGCTGCATTGCAGGTGCGGGAGCTATTCGAAGGACCCGTTCAGTTTTGCAGCTAGCAACCTGCCAGGATCAACTGAGACTCTGAGACAAAACGTACGTTACAGCAGAATCCAGATCGATAGTTCCTTGACGTACGAACGAACAGAGAACAGCGCGTTTCCGTGATTCTAAGCAGAGACAAAAATAGTGTCAGTAGGGAAAAGCCCCCGGGAGATCGGCCGCAGCTTCAGGATTGGTGCACGTTGGTGCCCTGAGCTGATCCGAACAAATTGAAAAAAGGGTCCATCGATCCGGATTCTGCTGTAAACCATTGAGCTTCTTCAGTGTAGGTCAGGAAAGAAAGACTCAGGAGCCTACCGAATGACCCACTTGTCCTACAGGAATACGAGAAAGAGGAGTGGTAGTGGAGGAGCCGCAAAGTGGTGCTGTGCAACGAACAAGTTGTGACCGTTCGATCTGCCATTACTGTATCCCGGTTCAGTTGAGGTCCTATCTCTGTCGTCAAACTTAGGCTGACTCAAACGCTTCCAAATCCACATATCCCAACCCAGTACAACTTTCCCCTTGACCGTTCCAATTTGGCTGGTTTCGGACATAAAGTACACATATACACGGCGGTTCACAAGCACAATCAGATTGACCTGCCAGTGTCCGTGTTACTTTTGGTAGCCCGTCATAATCACAAGACACTCCAGCCATCCCATGGCCCACGTCTCGCAAAACACCTTATCGACAAATGTCCCCGGTTCAGGGTGCGCGACTCCTCGACCGCCGCGCCGCGCGTGACGGTGAGCCTGACAGCCTCCTTGATCCTGATCTCGGCGCGCAAAGTGGGGGGAAGCATTACGCGCGAGTTGAACGCAACGACTTACATCGACATATTGGTGTTTGCGCTGCTTGGCGGATGAGGGCTTGCCAGGTACGGCGCATCTCAGAAACGCTTTTGGCAATGCGTGGAGGTTGATGTGCTCGGTGACCAGAGCGAGCTCGATCCGCCAGGGAGAGGCGATGAAAGTCTGACCTCTTTCTGGTAGCATAGATGAAAGAGAGACCGCCGTCGGGCAAGTCGACTTTTCCGCCGACCTTGGTAATGGGGGCTATGGTAGGTTGTGCGAACTGCGGATACCACGTCAAAGAAGTGGTGGTGAGGGGGAAGCTGCGCGTTTCGCGAGGTCCTGTTCGTGCAGGAAGCCAGGCAGGATCTGTGAATATAATACTTATCCGGACTTCCCGTCTGGACCTGTCAGGCTTCAAATCTGCAAAAAGAAGTATCGCCTCAGCAACGTTACGGAACGACATGCGGGGTGGCCCGAACACGGTACGAGTCGCCTTCGCTGTTATTGATCGCCGCCCGAGGATCATGCCTAAGGACTGTGTCGACCCTGGCGGCCGCGACGGATCTAGCCCGCATGTAGTCCGAGTCCACCTTCGGCGCCTCCGAGGCTCGGACACCCGAATTGCGTATGTCGCGCAAATCCTTCATTCATGTATATACGACCCGGAGCGTCGATCCGCCCGCAGGAGTGTGATGAGCCTTTGATTGAGCTGTTAGTGCGCATCACCGCAACGCCCACGGGTGTTGCTATTGGTGATACTGTAAGCCCGCGGGTCCTCGCCCTAAGCCAGCCTAAAGTCCAAACCTTCATATGGCCTCATATTTGAGTCGTGGATTAGCATTTCGGAATAATCAGATTGTACTTGCAGGCCGATCAGGTTCCAGCTGCTCCGAGCCCCTCAGGCTATCCTGTTCATGTTTCCGAGGCCGCAGCAGAGTCGCAGCAGAGTCAAGGTTATCTTGTCCGGACCGTGTTCGCACGTGACAGTACTGTACTTCTTTTCACCACGACCACATCAAAGATCATCCGAGTCAAGGATCACATACTACTAGTATGGAACTGACTCGGATTCGTTATTCTTTCACTCTGACCAGCACGAGCTGCAGTGCGGCTCAGCTGCTCACGAACACAATTTTTGCTTTCTCAGGCGACAGCAGATGGGTAACTCTCTGGACATTCCTAGACTCGTGATCAGACGTTCGAGTGAGAGGAGGACAGGTCGCGTAGTGACTGAGGATCCTCGATTCTCTATCGAGGTTCTGCGAAGCGGACACCTCATAGACACCGGTCTTGGACACTCCGCAGCCTGCGGCCGCGGCCTGAACATGACTTTGGCTCTTGCTTTGGCCTCGCGCAAGTGGATGTTGGCCGTTCCCGTATATATGTCCACCGTCGCTCCAGCATTTCTGAACCCGGGCTCCTAGCCAAATTCCCCGCTGACAGTAT
>QFDV01000136.1:30843-45778 GCA_003315845.1 Lactarius trivialis
TTCAGCGTAGCGTCAGTCACAGCATCAAGTTCGATTTCTTACCATTTATATCCAACGAATCACACCTCTCACAATCGGCGTGTGTCTAGAAAAATTCATCAAGGCTTCCAGGTCTACGAGGAGAACACTGGCGCCAAGCACCCCTCCGCACCAAAAGTAAAACATTCTGAGAAGCGTAGCACTGGAAACGAACAGCTCGTCGACATGGAATATTATAGTACTATATATGTAGGCACTCCTGCCCAGACTTTCACGGGTGAGTTGTCGCTCTTCAAAGTCCTCACGTCGTCGTGCCATTTGAAGCGAAATCGACAATTCACAGTGAACTTCGATACGGGGAGCAGCGACCTCTTTATTCCTGGCTCTACTTGCGATAGTTCTTGCAAAGGACATACGCTGTATGATGCCTCGGACAGCTCCACTGCACAAAATCTCCAGAAGCAATGTTCTACGGGATATCTTGACGGTTCTGGGATCAATGGCACGCTATACTCAGATGATGTCACTATTGCTGGTTATACGGTCGGCTTGTGCGGTTCACCCGCGTTTCCGGGGTCGCTAACTTGATCCTTCCCTAGGGTAAGAGCCAGACGTTCGGCATGGCTACTAGTTACTCGGCTGGCTTTACGTACCCCGGATGGCAACCAGACGGTCTCCTCGGTTTAGCTTTCCCGAGCCTCTCAGTATGCGGTGTTACTCCTGTCTTCAGCACCCTTGTCGCCGAGGGCGTTTTACCAACCAACTCCTTCGGTCTCTGTCCCTCAGAGTTGTACATTGGTGGAACTAACAGCCAATTTTACACGGGCGACTTCACCTATGTGGCTGTCACCCAGGAGGTGCGGTTGTGCATAGAGGTCCCTCGATTCGGTGTTAATGACCACACGTGTTTCAGGCCTACTGGCAGACCAATATTGAGGGTATATATCTCAACGAGCAGAAAATCGCCGGCAATACCGATGCGATCATTGACAGTGGCACTGCCATGATCATCGGTGACACCAAAACTGTCCAGGCCTTTTACGGCCAGATACCTGGCTCATATCTCATCCCTCCCGGCGGAGACGTCAGCTACTACAGCAGTACGGAAATAGGACGGCTTTCTGTAACACAGAAAGATTAATTGATTTGTTTTTTTCCAGTACCTTGCTCATTCAATTCTGAAGTCTCATTCCAGTTTGGTGGTGTTAGCTTTGCGCTTAAGTCTGAAACTTTTAATTTTGGTACCTACAATTCAGACCCAAATGCCTGCGTAGGCGGTCTGGTGGCAACCGACACTGGTGAGCACTGTATCCTTCATCGTTCTTCTGCGTCTCATCGGCGACAGGCTTCTGGATTCTTGGAGACGTCTGGCTAAAGAACGTATACACGGAGTTCGACGTCGGAAATAAGCGGCTCGGCTTCGCTACCGCTGCGTAATTGCTTCGATTGGCTCAAGCCTCCAAAACAACTTTGCTTGTGTACATACCCAATTCCCTGTGCAGCTCCATTATTAACGTCCCCTCATGCTCTTTCTCAAAGATCTCCTTGCCAACTATTCCTTTGGCTGCGAGTACTCGTTGCACTTCTTTTGGTGCGACGGATGGCCCGGGGTCTGGGAGCCCACGCGATCAGTGGCATGAGTACCGTCCAAGCGTGCCTGAGGATACTAAACGGAGCACACAATTTCAAGAACATATTACAGCTCGTAACATGGCGCCATCAAGTACACTGTCAGTGCTACTGTACCATGAAACACGAGATTCAAAAGAAATTGTCAACTGCATGTCTTTTTTTTAAAAAAAAAATCTGCATGTGCGCAAGGTGGGGAAAGTAGGATTGTGCTTTGGTGTCGGAGAAAGATACTCGCGATAGATCACCAGTCGGGTTTTAAAATCGTCCTTGCTCTTCCCGGTAACTGAGATAATTGTGTGAGATCCGGTCTCGGAGAACAGGGGGAATGGCGCTCATGGGATGAGATGTGAAAATGATTCGGACATACGAAGAAGTGTACATTTTGGGTCAAGGAAGTTTATTACTCTAGCATGAGGCGCAAGCCTGCCAGTGAGAGTGGGCTTGGAACAGGCGCCAGAACTGAGGCCTGAGGAGCAATGCGGGCGCGGCCCGGTCTCGCGCGAGGTCTCGCGCCGCTCGCGAGGCTGGGCCCGTTACCGTTTGTCATTACCGTTTGTCAGAGTACTCAGACTCAGGCTGTACCTTGGGATGTACCGTAGGGAACTAACTTGAATTTGTTATTCTTTCACCCTGAGCCCCCACCACTGGTAACACGAGCCGCGGCTCAGTTTCCCTAGAGCATAACCTTAAAAAACGTCGTTTGCTATCTCTGGCGACAGCAGATGCCAGTGGGTAACTCCACGGACACTCCTAGACTCGAGACCAGAGGAGGAGAGGTCGCGTAGCGACTGACGATACTCGATTGTGGGCCACTCTGCAACCTGCTACGACCGCGGCCTCGTAACCACGAACTTAGCTCTTGCTTTGGCTTCGCGACGGCGCAAGTAGATGCTGGTCGTTCCCATATAAATGTCCACTGTCGTTCTCGCATTTCTGAACTCATTCACCCAGCCAATTTCCCCACCGACATAATGTATCTCTTCACCACGCTCATTATCGCGTCACTCTCCTTTTTCGTCGAGGCAACGCCGGCACCACGTTCTGGGTTTGCCATACCCCTCACCAAACGGTCGCAACTACGCGATGCTAATGGTCGTGCTGATATGGCGAGGCTTCGGCGTAGCGTCGATCGCAGCATCAAGTTCGATTTCCTTACCATATCTATACAGCGAATCACCTCTCACAATCGGTTTCTCTAGTAAACTTCATCGCGGCTTCGAGGCCTACGAGAAGAACACTGGTATTCCTCACCCCTCTGCACCTAAAGTGAAACGTTTGGAGAAACGTAGCGCCGGACACGAACCACTCATTGACATGGAATATTATGGTACTTTATCTGTCGGCAATCCTTCTCGGCCTTTCACAGGTGAGTTGTCGCTCTTCACGTCGTACCATTTGGAACGAACTTGACAATTCACAGTGAACTTCGATACGGGGAGCAGCAACTGCTTTATCCCTGGCACTATTTGCGATAGTTCTTGCGAAGGGCATTCGCTGTATAATCCCTCGGACAGCTCCACTGCAATAAATCTCGGGCAGCCGTGCTCTGCGGGATATGCTGACGGTTCCCACATGAGTGGCATGCTATACGCAGATGATGTCACTATTGCTGGTTATACGGTCGGCTTCTGCGGTTCGCCCACGTTTCCGGGTCGCTTACCCTTTCCTTCCCTAGGCCAAGAACCTGACATTCGGCGTGGCTACTAATTACTCTGGCTTTACGTACCCCGGATGGAAACCAGACGGTCTTTGCGGTTTGGCTTTCGAGAGCCTCTCATCATTCGGTGTTCCTCCTCTCATCAGTGCCCTTGTCACCGAGGACGTTTTACCTGAAAATTCATTCGGTCTCTGTCCCTCAGAGTTGTATATTGGTGGAACTAACAGCCAATTTTACACGGGCGACTTCACCTATGTACCTGTGACCGTGGAGGTGCGGTTGTGCATGGAGGTCCCTCGATTCGATGTTAATGACCACACGTTTCAGTCCTACTGGCAGACCAATATGGATGGTGTAAATGTCAACGGGCAACAAGCCATCGGCACCGTTCCAGTGATCATCGACAGTGGCACTGCGATGATCATTGGTGACAACAACAATATCCAGGCCATTTACGATCAGATTCCCGGCTCGTATCTCATCACTCCCGTCGGAGATCCCACTTACTACTACTACGGCAGTAAGGAACTAGGACGGCCTTCTGTAGCTCACAGAAAGATTTATTGATTTGCTTTTTTTCCCAGTACCCTGCTCATACAATTCCTCACTCTCATTCCAGTTCGGTGGTACCAACTTCACGATTTCGGCTGAATCTTTCAATTTCGGTACCTACACTTCCGACCCAGACAAATGCGTAGGCGGTTTGGTGTCATCCAATGATGGTGAGCGCTATGCTTCATCGCGCTTCTTGCGTCTCACCCGTTTTAGAACTTTGGACCATGGGCGACGTCTGGCTAAAGAACGTATATACGGAGTTTGACATCGGAAATAAGCGGCTCGGCTTCGCTACCGCTGCGTAACTGCTTCGATTGGTCCAAGCCAAGCCCTCCAAAGTAACTTTGTTTGTGTACCAAAGTTGCGTATATAGCACTCAAGTCCATGTGCAGCTTACTATTTTCCAAGGATGTTATCGTCCCCTCACGCTCTTTCTCAAAGACCTCCGTGCCACCTAGGTCAGGGAACGCCCGAATCGGGCGGCTCTTTGGGCGGCTCTCACTTTTAAAGTGCATATTACACCCTCTTTTTTTTCTTTTTCTTTTTCTTTTTCTTTTTTTTTCTTTTTTCTTTTCCACTTCCGTGCTCAGGCTTTTCTGGTACAATCTCGGAACCATATGTACCACCTCACAATGTATAACGTATACTATCTGCTGCGAACAGTCCTCTTCCCTTCCTACAGCTCTCGTAACATGGCGCCATCAAGTACACTGCAGCTGTACCTTGAAACGCGTTTTAGAAAATAAAGTCTGAGACACGCGGAACACCACCGCAATGATCGGTGTACCTTTTCGGTCAAAAAAAATTTAGCCTAGCGTGAAGTGCAACAGTGGGCTTAAAGCTTAAAAAGAAGCCCAACAGTAGAAGATGTTGCCGTGGGTGTGGGTGTAGACAAGGAGATGGACATAGCTTCTGAGACTAGGGGTTCGTTATTACGCAGTGTTCTTCCATGCATCATAGTGTGAAATATGGCAGTCTAATAAATCCGAGGGTAGATAATGACAAAAAGGTGCACACACGACCAAGTGCGTAGGGATATCAATAACATAATCACTCATTCCCTTCCAACAAGGCAAGGCCACCACTATGACGTAGGCTGCAGCCGGCGCAGCCGCACCGCCGACGGCCAACGTGCTCACTGTACTCCAGATTTACCCACCAGTGCCTTTACCAGTAACTCTCGCCCTGGCAGCAGAAAAGGGAACGATGCGTCTTCGGTCTTCGTCTCTCAACCCACCGCCTCCCGAGTCGTCAATGTTGCCGAAGTCATTTGGATCGATGTCGCGGCCTTGACGCCTACTCTGCCGGATGCTGGTAGAGGCGGGCGTTGGGGAAGCGTTCCTGGATACGCTGTAAGAGCCAGTAAAACGGCGTTGCGTACGTGATGTCAATGTCCTCCTCCTTGCCGGCACCGCCAAAGAGGAGACCCCCGATACGACCCCCTGCATCGACGATGATGGCGCCAGAGTCACCTGGCGCGGAGAAAGCGCCGGCCTTTTGATCGTAGGGAAGAATCGCCCACTGCATAGATGTCTCCTGAGTGCCGTCCGGGAAGTACTCGCGCACGAAGGACTTGGCGCCCGTCGCGCGGCCAATGGTCAGGCCCGTGGTGCAACCATTCTTGACTACAGTGAGGCGCTCGGTGAGGCGCTCTTTGTTGTTTGGCTCGGGAATTTTCGGGCAGCGCAGCTCGTCGTCCTAGATGACGCCCTGAAGCTGCAAGTGGCGGTCAATCGTGTACATGAAGGCGGGGACTGGGCCGCGTATGTTAATGGTCAACTTGAAGTCGTGCGCCGAAATATCTGTACCTGGATATGGCAGTTAGACTACTAGACAGTTTAGTGAGATCAGTGAAAACATACGAAGGCCGATGGCATTTCCCTTAAAGCTGTTCCAGTCGATCTTGTCGTGGTCGAGCTCAATAAGAGCCCAATCCTCGGTGTAACATTCGGCACCGGTACCAACGGTGATGGGAGGGGAGTAGGCAATGAGGCCAACGACACGCTGGTGACTGGTCCTCTTCGCTCCAGTACGTCGTGATCTTGTGGTGGAATTGGTTTAAAGCCGTGACCCCTTTCTCTGCCTCCTCCAACTTGCGCTCGATCCACGTCCGCTGCTCCGCACTGTCGTCGTTCATGTTGTCAAGCTGCGGCTTATAATCATGGTCGATCGTGGACCGGTGCGACTGGATCTTGTCTATATTTGACTTTAGTAGTCTCTGGAATGCCTTGGGACCGGGGAGGAGGACTTCGCGACGGGGCTGGCCGACATTATTGCAGTCGTAGGGCTCGTTATTCCCTGCATTGTGTGGGAAAAAGACATGCCTGGCAGTAAGAACATACACCTTGCTGCCATTCGAAAGGTAGAGGGCTCCGGTGCCCTCAGTATCTGGCATGTCTCGGACAGCGATCCGTAGACCGAGTGTGGGGGTCAGAGGACCGCGAACGCAGGCGGTAAGGTCTGACCGCATCCAGGAGACGGATCTGAGGAGCTTAGGACGGGCAGACCGGGCGAAAACGGATTCCCTAAACTCGATTTCGACATCGACGATCTTGTATGACTCAAGGAGTTCCAGGCAACCCATAGCCGCAGTGTGGGCGTCCTTGCGGGAGAGAGAGTTGGGCATGACCCCGATCCACAGAACGGGTGGACCGAGGACCACAGGGTAACTTTCCGGCTCAGCAAAGCGAACAACATCGATGCTCGTCCAGGTGACCCGCGCAGAATCTAGGCAGCTGCAGACCTTTGGACCCAGGTCACCCCAGACAGTTACAATATTGTGATCGAAGACTGGTACGACCTCCTTCATCACTGTGAAAGAACCAGGGCCGGTGGGCGGCTTCCAGAGTTTGCCAGTACGGTGGATGAGGACTGGTCCTGAGGGCAAGCCAGCATAGTAAGTCATGGCCTCTAGCTCGGACATGGGTGAAGAGGAAGCGATGTCCCTGTCTCTAAAGCACATGCCGAGGAGCTCTCTTGGGAACTCTGAAGTGATTTCTGTGGAACTTGAAGTCACTAGTCGGGAAAAACGAGAAGGTTAATACGGAAAGATATTAAGAAGTTTAAGGACCGACTTATTAACGGTCTATGTATAGCAAATAGAGTTGTAGTAGGGAGTGAGTACTGTACAGGAGAGAATTACCCCTATATTATATTCTGGAGGGGGAATGCATTCGGGCCGGTTCAGGCCGACCTCTTTAAGCCCTTACCCTTACCTCAGCCTCGTTCGGACACTTTGAATTTATCGCTTAGTCTCTCTGGCAACATATGATAGTAGCACTCCTTAACATGCTCTTCAGTGGCATTGCCCTGATGCCTCGTAGCGTAGAATACGGCAGTGTTATCAATCCAAGGGTAGACAATGACAAAAATGTGTACAGTCAAAGTGCGTATGGATATACGTGACTAAACAACATCACTTATTAAGGCCACCACTATGCCGTACGCAGCTGCACCGCCGACAGCCAACATGCTCACTGCACCCCAGACAAACCCACCACTGGCAGGGCCTCTATCCGCCGCACGAGTAATTCTCGCGTTGGCAGCAGGAACGTCTTCTCTCACCCACCGCCTCCCGAGTCGGCGTCAACGTTGCCAATATCATCTGGATCGATGTTGCGACGCCTACTCTGCCGAACGCTCGTAGAGGCGGGCGTTGGGGAAGCGCGCCTGGATACGCTGCAAGAGCCAGTAGAAAGGCGTCGCGTACGTGATATCAATGTCCTCCATGCCGGTACCGCCAATGAGGAGACCCCCAATACGTCCCTCCCCATCAACGATGATGGCGCCAGAGTCACCGGGTGCGGAGAATGCGCCGGCCCTTTGATCATACGGAAGAATCGCCCACTGCATAGATGTCTCCCGAGTGCCGTCCGGGAAGTACTCGCGCACGAAGGACTTGGCGCCCGTCGCGCGGCCAATGGTCACGCCTGTAGTGCAACCGTTCTTGACTACAGTGAGGCGCTCATCAGTGTGGCGCCTTTTGCTGTTCGGGTCGGGAATTTTCGGGCAGCGCAGCTCGTCGTCTTCGATAATGCCCTGAAGCGGCAAGTGGTGGTTAATCGAGTACATGAAGGCGGGGACTGGGTGGAATTGGTGTGTGTCAAAGGTAAACTTGAAGTTGGGCGGCGCTGAACCCTCTGTACCTGGATATGGCAGTTACTACTAGAACAGTTTGGTGAGATCAGTGAAAACATACCAAGGCTGATGGCATTTCCCTTAAAGCTGTTCCAGTCGATCTTGTCGTGGTCGAGCTCAATAAGAGCCCAATCCTCGATGTAACATTCGGCGCCGGTACCAACGGTGATGGGAGGGGAGTAGGCAAAGCGGCCAACGACACGCTGGTCCTCTTCGCTCCAGGACTTCGTGATCTTGTGGTGGAACTGGTTTAGGGCCGTAATCCCTTTCTCTGCCTCCTCCAACGTGCGCTCGATCCGTGTCCGCTTCTCCGCTTCGTCCGCTCTGTCGTTGCTCATGTTGTTAAGCTGCCTCCCAAAATGGTCGATCGTGAACCGGTGCGACTGGACCTTGTCTTTGATAGACTTTAGTAGTCTCTGGAAGGCCTTGGGGCCAGGAAGGAGAACCTCGTGACGGGGCTGGCCGACATTATTGCAGCCTGAGTCGTAGGGCTCGTTATTCCCTGCATTGTGTGGGAAAAAGACATGCCTGGCAGTAAGAACATAGACCTTGCTACCGTCCGAAAGGTAGAGGGCTCCGGTGCCCTCAGTATCTGGCATGTCTCGGACAGCGATCCGTAGACCGAGTGTGGGGGTCAGAGGTCCGTGAACGGCGGCGGCGGGGTCTCGTGGCCTCCAGGAGACGGATCTGAGGAGCTTAGGACGGGCAGACCGGGCGAAAACGGATTCCCTAAATTCGATTTCGACATCGACGATCTTGTACGACTCAAGGAGTTCCAGGCAACCCATAGCTGCAGTGTGGGCGTCCTTGCGGGAGAGAGAGTTGGGCATGACCCCGATCCACAGAACTGGGGGACCGAGAGCCTCAGGTGTCAGGGCCTCGGTGAAGCGAACAACGTCAATGCTCGTCCAGGTTACCCGCGCAGAATGATCTAGGCAGCTGCAGACCTTTGGACCCAGGTCGCCCCAGACAGTTACAATATCGTGATCGAAGACTGGTACGACCTCCTTCAGCACTGTCCAAGCCTCAGGGGGCTTCCAGAGTTTACCAGTACGGTGGATGAGGACTGGTCTTGAGGGCAAGCCCGCATAGTAAGTCAGGGCCTCTAGCTCGGACAGGGGTGAAGAGGAAGCGATGTCCCTGTCTCTAAAGCACATGCCGAGGAGCTCTCTTGGAAACTCTGAAGTGATTTCTGTGGAACTTGAAGTCACTGGTCGGGAAAAACGAGAAGGTTAATACGGAAAGACCGACTTATTAACGGTACTATGTCTAGCAAACACAGTTGAGCGATGGTAGATTACAGGAGAGAATTACATTACTCCTATATTCTGGCTAAGCGCCCAAACCTCAGCCGACACTTTGGATTTCTCGCTTAGTCTCTCTGGCAACGTATGATAGGAGCACTCCTTACTGTAACATGCTCTTCAGTGGTATTTCCCTGATGCCTGGAGTGTTATCAATTCAAGGGTAGAGACAAAAATGCATGTAGTAATGTAACAACCAAGAAAGTTCGTAGGGATATAAACAACATCACTCATACCCTTCCAACAAGGCCACTATGCCGTACGCTGCACCCGCAGCCGCACCGCCGACAGCCAACGTGCTCACTGCACCCCAGATGTACCCACCAGCGCCTTTACCCGCCGCGCCAGTAACTCTCGCCTTGACGGCGCCGAAAATAAGCAGCACGATTCCAGTGAAGAGGGACGAGTACATGAGCGCAATATGTGCCGTTGGGATGAAGAAATAGGGAATCAGCGGAATCACGCCGCCCAACAGATAACCCATGCCGATCGTAAAAGCTGACGCGTAGAGACGCCGCGTGGGTACCTCCTCTGCACACACGTGAGTCACAGCACACGCAATGAAAAGGAGCGGTGAACGCACCGAGGCCCTCGCCAAATTTGAGTAAGAACTCAGTGATGCCGACGGACTGGCTCCAGCGGAGCCCATGTTCCTCATCAGGCAAGCCGTTGCCACGCTCGATAGCCGACTCGACCTCAAGCAAGCTATGCGCGAGCTGGCGCGACACCTTCTCGTCTACGCCGACGGCGCCAAGCACGGCGTGCACCTCGCGCTCCATCTCGCCGTCACACGAGCGGAGCACGCGCGCCTTGGTCGTGCGCCGGAGGAAGCGGTAGTGGTCGCGCTCCGCCTGCGACGCGAGGAACCCGCCGATACCCATGGATATCGCACCTGCGATGAGCTCGGCGATTCCGCCGAGGATGACGAGCTTCGACTCGCCGAGGGAGGACAGGCCTGCGGTGAGCGCGAAGGGTACCGTGAGGCCGTCCGAGAGACCGATGACGCTGTGAGCAGATAGGTGTGTCAGCGCCTATTTCATACTGGACTGATGGGGTGGCATGGGAAACGACGCCGCCGCTCCCGCAGTTGTTGAAAGAAAGAAAAGGTTACACACACGTCACGGATAACGTCTGGGTCGATAAGCTGTCTCTCGTCGTCTCCCTTCAGCTCCTGGCAGCAAACCTCGCCTTCGCGAGTATGTCGCGAGCACTTTGCAGGGAGCGGAGTCTGCACCGAAGGGCCTGATGACTCGATGGCCCACACTGGGGGCTTATTTTTTATGAGCGTGCCATTAGCAGTCGCTCGTGGAAGTCGAACTGAAGGGGCGTCCGAGGACATTGATTGAGAAGAAGGGGACAGAGTGCACCACAACACCAGTAACCCAACAAATCGTCATTCGGATATACCGGCCCGCCCCTCATAATGGTGCTAACGTCATGTCATTTCCGTGTGTCCGAGCATTCCGAGCATGTTAATCTTCGAAGCTAGCTTAAAGTCTGTCAGGAAGGAACTTGCTCGTTGCGTGTCGTAGGACCGATTGCTTGATTAAGCTTGGTTTTGTCTTGTGAAGAGACGCGTCGGTTCTCTATCTAAGACTACAAAAACTGGGAGTCGAATCGGACTACGATTCCTCTAGACGGAAAGTCGTCTCGGACGGATATGTACTTCCCGTAAACAGCAAGTGGAATGAAGATATGGGGTGAGAAAATATGCAAAAATAGGAACGGAGCGGCCGCGGCGAACCACCGGAATGTCACTTCAAAATAGACGTCGCGGAAGACACAGGAATCATCCCTGCGCCGACGCACCCTTGGAATGAATATTGTGACAATGAAACAAGCCAAACGGAAGCGGCGGAAACGATTCGGAAAGAACCAGCCGAGCTGGCACATCCGTTGAAACGCTCCGGGAAATGCCACAGTACCGCACCATACGGGGGTTGGTACGTACTCCATGACGCATCTTCTGGGTCGAGCGAGGACACACCTCCGAGCTGGGCGCAGATTATATTAGTTAAACATTGCTTCAGTGACAGCAGAGGCAGTCCTCACTTTCCCCGGGGGTTTCTGTATCATTCGATATTACATACGCATACGGTGCAAGCTGCGCCTCTGCATCGCCACCTGGCCTGGCCTGTGGGTGAAGCGCGGGTTCAGCTCGTCTCCATAAACCAAAGCAGTACTGTAGCCTCTTGCGCACCTCTCCACTTTCACGCTCACGTTAGCGGCGCCACTAACATGGGAACGTGCCATTTGGACGGGTATAACGGAGAGGATGGGGCCTAGATTACAAATCGCCAGACGACCGGCTGGCTCCAAGTGCCAACGACTAAAATACGGTAAATCTATCTACAACGTCGCAAAGGAACCAAAATATTACTAGGACGTAAGCGGGGGTGTGGGCGAAGGCTCAAAAGTCGCCCAAATCAATCTCGATAGTTTCGAGAACGCGTGCGTGGAAATCGCCCTTCCCATTCAAACCCGCCTTGGACGGGCTCTGCGCCGGTGCGGCGCTCGCTTGCGGAGAGTTCTTCGAGGGCGATGCATGTGCGTCTGGCGGCGCGGGTGACCCACCGGGGTTTGGCGTCGTAGACCTAGGAAAATGACAAGGAAGGAAAAATAAAATCATCCTGTCCAAAGGGCGGGGGGTGCATACCTCGACGCAAACAGGCGCGGGACCGTGCGCAGCCGCGCGCTGGGGTCAAGTGCGATAGGCGTGCCGAGTCGGCGCTCTCGGCGTTTCCGCTCTGCCTCTTGGAGCTCCGCGCGGCGGATCGCCTCGAGATTCGCCCGGCGATTACGCTCGTTCACCTTCGCGAGCAGTGCGCTGGCGTCCTCGGTCGGCTCGGGGGGGCTCTCGACGGCCAGGTCCGCAAGGTCCGCGTCGAGCTTGGCGACTTCTTGCCTGTCGTTGCGCCGCATAGCGAGCGTGCGCGCCTGTGTTAGCCGTGCGCGTTCTAGCGATGCCCAGTTGGCCGCCTGGGGCTTGCCGCTGTCGCCCTGCAATTCGCCTTTCCGCCGAAGCATGGCTGCGATGTCGCTCTGAAAAAAAAAAGGTTTTTCGGTTTTGAGTATTGGGGGCAAGAGAGAATTTGACGGCTAAAGAGACTCACTTCGGTCATCGGTTGGCTGACGAGTTTCGCCATTTGGCTGCTCTTCTTTTCCAACTCGCGCTTCGTAGGTAACTTGATGCGGGCAGCCTCCCACGTGATCTTAAAGCGACCAAGCTCCGCCTGTAGTGCATGTCGGCGCAACTTTCGAGGTTGCTCTTCCAATATCTACTGACCTCAGTAAAGCCCACGTTTGAAACCTTGTCCATAGGGAAGGCATCTATCGAGGACCCGTATTTGAGTTCGAGAACCGAATTACAAGTGATGTTATCGTTGATTTTATAATGTTTACTGTGTAATTGAGCTTCTTCAAGAACATCAACAGAGGTCACTAGGAAGTAAAGAGAGACGCACGGTGAATTTCATAGATGCGATATTTATCTGGCCCCACAAGGTAACGCACATACGCTCCTGGGTGAATGGTCAGAAAATAGGCTGGCCGAATAGCGCGTTAGGTAGTACCTTTGACGTACTCCTCGAACCAAGGGTCCAAGAAGTGTTTCGCGAGGAAATCTCGTGTCAAGCGCGCCCTGTTCAGATCTTCCAGAGTCATGGGTTCGTCGTTTGGATGAGCCGCGCCGAAGAGTTTACGTTCTTTTTCTTCCTCCTGCTCGGTTTTAGTAATTTGTCCGTCTTCTGCTTCATCGTCAGAGGTCTCCATCTCCATGGGAGATGATGACCGGTCGCGCTTCGGGGAGCCTCGAGACTTGAACAGGACTGAGGGAGAGCGATGGACCGTGAGGCTGAGATACGTACTCGCTTTCTCTCATCCTTTGCTTTCCGTTTCGCCTTTAGCTCGTCAAGTTTCCGCGACTTCTCCTTAGTCGCGCCGCGAATGGTGTGCTGGCCTAGAGAGAAGGCATTAGGATTATTATTTGAGATGAACGTCATAGTAAACATACGTTTCGCCGCTTTAGCGATACTGTCACCGTCGCCGGCTTTCTGAGCTTTCAGCATTTGGTCGAGATTCCGCTTGTCTTTGAAGCGTTGAAGCTCCTCCAGTCTCTGCGCAAGAACCTCCTCTCGCTCAATTTCGGGCATTTCCAAAAGCCTATAAAGCCCTTAGCTGGGCCCTGGATACAGGGCGAGAGTGTGGCTATGTACCGCTGGCGGTCGTATTCATCGGTGTATTTGCCTTCGAGTGGGTAAGGATTTTCTTCCTCGCTCTCAGGCCCATCAGCTTCCGAGGTACTATCCATTTGGCTATTTGGAGAAGGCCTCAAGACCAGAGTAGGACAAATGACTGATTACCGCTCACCCTGCTGCTTGACGTCGCTTTTTTGCTTCGCTTTTCGATGAACCTTCACGGCGCTTGCGCTTTTTCTCTGTTGCGCCTGCAAGCTCCAAGAGCTCGTCTGAAAAATCGCCATCAGAGTCTGACATGGTGTGTGTCGGTGACAAAGGGAAATGCAGTGTTGTTGTTCCTCGGATCTGGCACAATGGGGTCTCGCTATTTGCCGACAGACCGACAGACCGGCTTTTATTACAAACGCCGGGCCGAGCTAGCAAGCGCCGTCTGTCGGTCATCTGGGGAAATTCTTCCCCATCAACTCATCGCGTCTCGTCCTCTTCCTTGCCCCACCATCACTGCGGGGAACTTATACCGTCCACAATTATACCGTGCCATGGCCTTAAAATGTTACTTTCTTGATCTCCCGGATGAGATTCTCCTCTCCATAACAATCAAATTAACCCTGGCGGACCTCGCCTCTTGCTTGCTTTCATGCCGACGCTTGTCTGCATTAGTCTCTGAGTCCTCTCTCATGCAATATCTCATTCGCACCATGCTTCACGGCTTGCATGACCCTCTCATCTCTGGCATATCCATCCCCGAGCGCGTAAAGGCGTTGGACGCCTGGGAAAGAGCTTGGCTCGAACTTAGCGTGTCTAACAAGCCATTTCAACGCCACCCGCTATCAGCAGTTGGCCTAGATGCAAAGAAGTGCATCGTGCAGAGCGGTGTCCTTTTCAGCACCCAGTTCAACGGTATCCGTCTCGCCAGAGGCTACTGTTACGTTGACGTCCTCCACCTACTCAACGATTCCAAATCCGTCGGCCGGTTCAGTATCCCTAACCTAGGCGGCGACATTTATGTCCAATCTTACACATATTCCCCTGAAAACGACCTTATGGCTATAATATATCAGTTCGTGTCCCTGCCACAGTTAGAGTGGCAGAGTATTGACGCAGTTCATAGGACTGACAGGCGAAGCGGAACGCCCAGGGCACAATTCCATCAATTCTCTACCTCCAAAAGGCACCCAAATGCCGCAAAGGATTGTCTCGAATTTGACCAACTATGGAAGGTTCGGGATACATGCGTGGAATGCTGTGGTGACAACATGGTTGTCATCTTCAACGCACAAAAGATCGGGGACGCTGAACCCGGAGATTACATATTCCTAGTCGAATGGAAGATAGGCCGGATCACACAGGCGCGTTTGTTTGCTCACAGCTTGTCATCCCCAAGCATAGCTTAACTCACACCAATAGCTTCGAAAAGCGCGGCCTTTGGCCTACGGCAGTGTAGTCTCCTTCTTATCACGTGACACACTGGCATT
>QFDV01000137.1:1364-14802 GCA_003315845.1 Lactarius trivialis
CATGTTCAAGATCTGGCTCGGTTCCGCCAGGAAGCCAACTTACGAGCCGCGTCCAGGATGGAAAAAGAGGCGAACCAGCGCGAAGAAAACTACCGAGAACGAGGGCTTGGTATTGGAGATTTGGTGAAGCGCCGACATGAGGCCGGTACGAAACTCCATCCCCGCTGGGACGGTCCCTTCGTGATTCGAGATCTGACTGACAAAAACACTTATCAGCTTCAAACACAAAACGGATACATACTTCGAAATTTGTATAACGGTGAACGACTTCAGCATTATTTCCGACCTTCCGGGACTCAAGATTCATTGTGGTTTGCAAGTTCCAGTCTTCAGCAAAAGGATGCGGCCGAGCGACGAAAACAAGAAAAGCAAAAGAACAAGGCTTCGGGATCTTCCGGCTCATATGTCGCAACTCCGCACCCAACAAAAAAAATCAGTCACCTTAATTAGGTGACTGCGTTCTGCTGACTCGACTCGTTCTCAGACGTGACCAGTGTCACATGGGCTAACAAGGGGGTGATGTTGTGAACCAAAAGAGGCTATCGTGACCCATGTGATAACGTGACTCATAACGCTTACTATATTGACTTGGCAGAGTACTTGTATGGTTTTCCGCGATATTCGAGAACGGCCGAGGTCAAAGGCCTCGGGTCCAAAAAGGCGATGCGTCAGCGGGACGCGTAAGTGTACGGTACGACTCAAATGTATATAAGCGCCGAGGTTTTGTAGGAATGAGAAATTGTGCCACGCGCACGGTCACATGATCTCACCTGACACCCCTGAATCCGCTCCCTCTCTCAAAGCCACACTGCCGTCCGCTGAAACGCCGATGTTGTGCTAAAATTCGCCAAAACCAACGGTACATAGTGCTACGTTGTTCTCTCATAGCAAGAAGTTTATCTATCCTACAAGATCTGGATACAGTCAAACAACCGAAATGAGCACACAATTGGTCACTCAGGCCGCTATAAACAAGGCGTGAGCACGGAGCATGTATCCACACAATTGAATTTAAACAATCACTCACATCGCCTGATCATGCACCATAATGGACAAAGTTCACCCATCGCTCTAGCGTCATCCCCCGCTTCCTCCGCAGCTTCTTCACCGCAACCTGAAGGGCCCTCGCTGATCTCTCGTGATATGGAACTCCTCTCCGGCATGGACTGTCCGAGAAAACAGATTTGTAGAAATGCTTAGATAGGTCTACCCCATCCGTATCGGCCATAGCCCACATTGTTCCGATGACGCTCCTGAATCCACAAAACTGCATCGCAGCCGCGAGATGCAGTCCTTCGTCGGCAATGCTGTCTTCAGTCAGCTCCGCAGTGTGACAAGCAGAAAGGAAGGCATATTCTGCGGCGGAAAGTTGAGATCGGACGATCTCTAGTAGGGTAAGACGGCCTCCGTGAAGGTCGAATGAGGCATCGAATGGTTTGCCTGGCTCCAGTAACCCGTGACAAACAAAATGAACGAATTGGTGATCCCTGAGTCTCGTTGCCACGGTAGTAGGTGTCGCCATTTCCGATACGAGCGTTGTCACCGGCGACTCGACAGCTTCTAGGGCATTGATCTCGCCCCAGGCCCCAGGCAGGGTTTCGGGCTGCGCTACGAGAAGCAACGAAGGCTTTTCAAGCGCTTTTGGCGGGGAGCTAGGTTTGCGGGATTCGACGAGAGCAGAGAGCGTTGGGGTATACGAAGAAATGTACAGGTCCATGAAATACACTTTATCTCTATCATCTGATGGAATTGGACCCATCGCGTGGAGGGGTAGAGAACAGAAGGCATCCGTCGGGCACCACCAGACCCGAGATTTCTCCGGAATCAATAACTGGCGGAGTCGCTCAATGACTAATTTTCCAACAAGCTCGTATAGCTCTGCAAGGACAGAAGCCAGAGTAAGATCGTAGTCCTGTGAATCGAGACCCTTTTCCTTTCGGACGCGCAAAAATTGATCCCTTAACTGGTTTGCGCGATTGTTTAAGTTGGACGGAGTGAAGATGATGGAAGGAGGCGAATCTTTGAGGAGGAGGAGGATGTATGAACGAAACTGTGATTGGTTGATGATGATGACAGGTCCGTGTGCCGCGGCAGAATTAAGGACATCAAATGACGGTGTCTTCAGGAAACCCTCAAAGCCTGGGAAGGATCGGATATGAGAGATGAGGGACTCACGCTCCTCCAGAAGTGTCCGTTGCGTGGAAACAAGTCGACCAACCAAGTTCATCTCCTCGGGGAGCCCAGTTCCAGTTCCAGTTCCGCCATCGCCTACCTCTTCGCTCTCGCTCTGTGCGACGGACATTGTCACTGACTCGAGCCTCCGATTGATGGCCGTGAATCTTTCCGCCAGGACTGAGTCGGCTGCACGGAGTTGGTCGGTGGAAGTACGTAGGCCACGCATTTCAGACCAGAGAAGCGCTCTTCCTCGTTCCAAAGTCACTATGGCTTGTTTGATTTGCCCCGTCTTGATCAGATACGATGCATAATCCGATGGCAGAGCCCCCACTTTCCCGAGCTCAGAAGCGAGGCGAAAATGCTGGATCTGCAAAGTTGGGGAAAAAACAAGAGTTTCTTGCATTAGTGACATGGCCGTCTCATACGCAGTAGAAATCGAGGGATGCGCATAGACTCGTGCTTCGCGTGCCCAGTGACATGATGCTTCGAACCGGGTGAATACCTCTCCAGATTCATCATTTGCGATTTCGTGGAAGAGTTGCATAGCTTCCTCGAAGTCCTGCGAGGGACGCAACATATTCCCACGTGAAAACAAAGCGTCAACAAGCCGAGATCCTGCTTGAAATTTGACCCGCTTTGGAGCCCATAACTTGCGAAGATCACGATATGCGACAATTGCTTCATTGAGGTAATCCAATCGCTTCGTACGGTGATGTGCTTCGAGGAAGATGTCGGCGAAAACACTAGCGGGATGGTACGACAATCGATCACTAGAGTGTAAAGGGAGTATTGTTCGACTACGCTCGACGGCCGCTTCCACATCCGTTATCTCGCCATTTTGAATCGTTGTAAGAATTTCCTCGAGACGGGCCGCTTTCTCCATCATTTGTGGTACAGGGCCATATTGGACAGAACCGGTTTGGTCCAGGGCCTCGCTCTGAGAGAAAAAATATATACGGGGTGGAGGTGGATTCCCGGTGATATCGAAGTAATAGGAGCGCCGCTGCACATAGGCATCCAGTGTTTGAGCAAAAGAGGTGCGATTTCGATCCGGAAGAGATGGGAGGGAGAGTAAAGCACGAAGGCGGTGAATAGCATCCTCTAAATACTCCGGGCTCGAGTACGAGTTCACTCGAGACCCCACAAGCACTTGAATCAGTTGCGCAGCGAGTCTCTGCACCAGTGTTAGACTATCTCCAGGGGAGTGTGATGCGACGATTTTGTCCGCGATGGCTATTGCGTCGTCATAGTCATTGATCACGTGTGCATTCAGGAAGCGCTGAGTGAGGCCGAGGGCAAGCGCGTAGGAGACCTGCGAATCTGGTATGAATGTCTCTGCTTTTCGCAGGACTTGAATGACGTGCTCAGCAGGCAGCTTTACTTTTTCTGGATTGAATGCATGGGTAATGGCGCGGGAGAAAGCAATGATAGGATCATTTAATTGGCTCATCGAGATGTCCAAGGAGAATAGTTCGTGGATAAGGGCCGCCATCTCCTCCAGATCTTGTATCTTATCCCAAGGCTCCGACACCAAGTCCATGGCCAGCGCTCGAATTAATTGCAACGTAAGTAGACCATGAGGAATGTTGGATGCTTCAATTTGAAGGGGGCGGAAGCTAACTCGAAGAAGGCGATAGTATTTGACTGTGTATTTAATATCTTCAGGTTGTTCGTAGAGAATAGAGCGTAGATAGAGGACATTTGCAAGCTGGAAGAGCATATGGACCACGTCGTGACGTTTGTGGAACGGAAAGAGAACGGCTTCTGTGAGGTGGGTGATGGATTTGTCGAGGTCGTCTTTGTTAGGCGTTAATGAGTTGCGCGTGGCCCGCAGTGCCCCCAGCCGCAGGAGATTAGCAGGACGACGAGGATCGAATCTACGTAACGATGCTAGAAGACGGTAGTTTTCGGAGATCTCTTGCTCGACTTCGGGAAGGGTGACTGAAAGGGCGAACTGTTTTTCAGCCGTAGTGAACACTGGCAACAGATACGAGTGGAAAGGCCAAAAATACAGACGCCGGGTTGAGACTTACATGGAATTTCCGAGGTGATCATAGTGCAGAGCTGGGAAATCAGCAAGTTATGAGATGACTACTAGTAAAAAGAACGCAAAGCGAGGAAGGACGTCCGCCTCGTTGCCGCCGTGGGGCAGAGGATATCTGCTTCCTGCCCTACCCCGGCGACTCGGATGACAGACTCGGACCGCTTGCATCAGCAAGCAGCAGCCTTAGGGTAAGCAACTATCACAATTTCCTCGTCGGTGTGAGTGACCCGTGAAAATATAGAATTTAAGTGCGGTGGTATCCCAGAACATAAGTACAAACGAGACAGACATATCGTAAGCCAAACTAAAACACTATCCAGACCCTCCAGCGTGACTCTGACTGAACACCTTCAACCAACCGTCCCCCATCTCCGACCTGAGCGCCTCGACCCGCGCGCGGAACGCATCCGCCTCCTTGATCTCCTCCCCCGTCCCTCCCTCCACCTTCCCCGGCGCCTCAAACACAGACGCAGCAGCACGCGCACGGCGCGCCGCCGACCGCCTCGCGGACATCCGCACGCTCATCGTGCGATCCGGCGACGGGCGCATAAGCACGGGCGACGGGGGGCCGTCAGACTCCTCCAATGCCAGCGCCGCCGGCGTATAGTCGGTCTGCGAGCGCCGGTGTTTGGGTGAGACGACGACGTCGGAGGCCTTTGGCGTCGTGCTGTCCTCCGTCGTGGGAGGAGCCTCGGGCAACGACGGAGGAGGAGACCGCGTCGCCAATGCGGAATGCTCGCTGGGCTCCTCCGAGACCGTGATCCACGTGCCGGTGGCGTTCGCGCTCGCTGGATCTGCGTCCAGGTGCACGATGCGCTTCGTCCGCTTTTTGCGGGGTTTGGCGCTGGTGGCGGAAAGGAGGGGTGATGGTTGGTGTGATGAGGGGGCTGGGGAAAATACCGGGCTGCTCGAGGAGCTCGCACCGCTCGATGGGGCTGGGGCCACTGCTATTGCTGGTGCCGTTGTTGCCGTTGTCGCTCCCCCAACAGGCACCACTGGCGGCGAAGATGCCTTGGTCATCGGCCGTGTGGAGTTCATCTGTTCTGATGGGGGGGAGGTCAGGCTCATCCTCTCGTAGAACCCGGCTGGCGTCCCATCCAAAAGTATCGACTTCCCCTCCTTCCAGAAAAAGTCGAAACATTTGACACGGTAGTCGCCCTCGATCTCCGTAAACGCGTTGCCCTCCACCCACACCTCGGCAATGTTGGGTAACGAGGAGAGTCGACCGACCTCTCCCGATTCCTCCAATTGATTGTGTCTGACGTCCACGCGCTCTAGTGCCATGAGCCGCTCCAAACCGCAGAGCGAATCCAGGCGATTCCGGGACAGGTTGAGCGCAAGCACTTGACCCAGTTTCTTGTAAATCCCCAGGACAGAATCAATCATGTTATCTGAGAGGTTGAGTGAGATGAGATTGTATAGAGATGATAAGCCAGGAGGGATCGAAACAAGCAAATTCGAGGATAAATCGAGGTGGGTGAGCGAAGAGAGAGACGGCAGGAATTCAGTCGGAATGAAAGTCAGCGCGTTATCAACCAGCGAAAGATGTCTGAGGAATGCCCACTTGGATAGCGGCAACTGAGGTGAGGCGGAGGATTCGGTGGGTGAAGGAAGCCGGGGCGGGTCCTCGCTCGTTGGTGTGACGACAGTTTCCTCCACATGCTCTTCCACAGACTCTGGCAGAGGTGTGCTATGGAATGATGATTGCCGCGAAAGGTTAGGGGGACCCGGAGAAGGGTCAGCTTGTCTCCGGGCAGAATCATCCATCACCGCATTGATGAACAAATCGGATAAGTCATAGAGCCCACTGCGTGTGACTGTGAGGCTCCACAAGCTCTCTGAGAGCCTGTCCCAGCCAAGAAGTGTGCGTGGGTCAATGTCAATGCACTCCAAGCTCTGCAAATTACGGAATGAATCCAATGGTAACGCGTTTTCGTTTGGAGGGTCAGCTGCTATTTCTACGATCTTTGTGGGACCGGGGGCTCGCAGCGACAGTGCCGGAATCTTTGTGAAGCTGCTAAAGATGTACTTCAGCTCCTGGTCCACGCTAGGTGGGTCCGGACGTGACCAGAGGCCAACTCCTAATGAAAGGCGGGAAACGGCAGAGAGAGAGGTACGGATGGAAGAGAGAGATATGGAATCGGATGTATCACTGCTGTGATATACATCGACGTAGTTAATGGGGCGTGACGGGTTGACGGCCTTCAAGTCGAGTGAGCCGACATGATAGCCAAGGGCTTCGAGGCGGATGAAGATATAGAATAGATGGTGGGTATCGATAGTGAAAGTGAGAGGTTTGGGTCTGGTGGATTGGGGGGTGCTGTCCGAGCTGAACCATTGGAGAGGATTAAGAGTGAGTCCGCTAGGAGGAGACCGGGTTGACTGGCTGGGGCGTCGACGTCGTTGGATGGCTGCTTCGGCAAGGCGGGACTCATTAGTGCGTATGAAAGAGGCAATGGTACGCAGATAGTCGTCGCCACGCTCGTTGTCCATGTGGTTGTGGGTGAAGAGGAGCAAATGCAGCACCCAGGATGTCAGGCTCAGGCGCGAGGCTTGCTCAAGGTGCCCATCGCTTACAGGCCCGGCCCGGTGAGCATGATTCCATTTGGATTACCTAATCAAGGAGGATGGGTCGACGACGCGCGTCAGACTCAACCTCGTCGTACCATCAACTCTAGATCGAATGAAGATAACCGTAAAGACACTACAACAAAAAGTCTTTTATGTTCGTAACTTTCTCTGACTTTGTATCGTCATCTTACCGATTCTAGGTGGAGGCCGAACCGGCTGAAACTATCTCAGCCTTAAAGGATAAGATCCAGAGCCAACAGGGTCATGTTGTCGACACTCAAAAGATAATCTATTCAGGTGCCTAACTCGTTGTGCACATTGTGACCTCAACCAATGTTTTCCAGGCAAAGTCTTGTCAGACGATAAGACAATTGAATCATGTAATATCAAGGAGAAAGACTTCTTGGTCCTCATGATCTCAAAGGTACGTTATCTATTCACATAGCCCTTGGGCTGGAATCAACCCCATCGCCAGCCCAAACCTACGCCTTCCGCGTCGACAAGTACCAGTACCGCCTCTCCCGTCACCGCACCGCCACCCGACCCTGCTGCGCCCGTCCCACCGGTCCCTGCCCCGGTTCCCGTTCCTGAGACACAAGCCCCCGTCTCTTCAGCCCCTGCTCCCTCGATAGAGCCTCCTCAGACGACGGCGGCTCAGGCAACTCCTTTTGGCACTTCGTTCTTAAGCGGTGAAGCCCTACAGACGACAATATCCAACATGATGGAAATGGGCTACCCTAAGGATCAAGTCATGCGTGCCTTGCGCGCCAGCTATAACAACCCTGACAGAGCTGTCGAATATTTGCTCACTGTGCGTATCAAATCTAGGTAACCCACAGCGAGCTAAACCGACTATTGCGGCAGGGCATCCCCGCTCACTTAGAAGCGGAACTCAGTGCCCCCGCTGCCTCGCGCGCACCACCGCCGAATGTACCGCAAAATCCACCTGCATCTTCCCCTCCTGTAGCGCCTGTCGCAGCTGCACCCCCTCAACCTTCTGCTCCCCAGAATTTGTTCCAAGTGCGTTCTGTGAACACATCTTAACACATCGCTGTCTTATCCGCCGGCCTTCAGTTAGCGCAGCAGGCGCAACAGCAGCAGCAACAACCGCCATCGGTCCCGCCGAGTGTGGGTGGAGCTGAGGGGGGTCTCCCGAGCCTAGATACCCTTCGCGAACTCGCTGCCCAGAATCCTGCCATGCTACAACCTATGCTCCAGCAACTTGCGCAAAGCAACCCCCAGCTTGCTGAAGCTCTTGCTGCGGACCCTGGAGCACTGCTTGAACTTCTCGGTGGTGGGGATGAAGGGGAAGATGGGGAAGCTATCCCGCCGGGGGCCCATGTTGTGAACGTTACTCCCGAGGAGCGCGCGGCAATCGAAAGGGTATGTCATCTTCCCAATACATCCTCAGTTCCATGCCATGACACGTCACATCTGTAGCTGGAGGCTCTCGGCTTTCCGCGACAGGCCGTCATTGAGGCATACTTTGCGTGCGATAAGAATGAAGAATTAGCGGCGAATTACCTATTCGAAGGCGGGTTTGATTGAGGACGATACTTTGCCGGAGCGATGATAATCCACACATCTCTTACTGTTGTATTTTTTTCTCGGAGTGCGCAAGCGAAGATGTGGGCTTATGTAGCTTCAGTGATTATACTGTATTCGCGGTGTTCTGCGGTGCGGATGGCAGTGTGCGGCTGTAAACTCGTGGTTCGCACGACACGCCGCAAGACGAGCACTCTTTACAGCCTTACAGTCACGGCGCCTCCTGCGATGCGGTGTTCTCTAAATAACTTGCAGGGCCAGCTTGGGCGCTATTGCACTCAAACTTGTACTCGTCCCTCTATTCCCTCTGCAATTGACCAAAGGCCCAATGAAGCTCACAATACGCCCCCTCCAACGAGGAAAAGACCCATTTGTGGTCAGTTCTGGCTCGTATCTCGTTCTACTCGTTCCTTTGGTTAAGTATCCCTTGTTCCAGGTTGAGGCTCAGCCATCAGAGACCATTTCCGACTTGAAGCTGAGGATCAGTGAACATGGATTTCCCGTTGAGGGCCAGAACCTCCTCAACACAGGTAATCTTATATTTCCTCATTCTGATTGCGCTGTATCCTAAGTAGAGCTATCAAGGCAAAGCTTTGCAAGATGACAAGACCATCGGTTCGTGTGGCATCAAGGAAGCCAGCACTTTGGTACTCATGGTACGATTAATTCTCCATCACGATAGTCCTTCAAGTCGGGTCCTGATCACCTCCATCGATAGATCAAAGCCCCGTCCGCCGCCGTCACGCCAGCCCCCAGCAAAAGTAACAGCCCCCGCATACCTCCCGCCACTCTTAGCACACCACCATCTGTGCCCGGCCCTGCCAAAGCTGCCTCGTCCAGTCACCTCACAGTTCCCACCCCCGCTTATGCCCCTACTCATGTGACGCCGCCCCCAGCGCCCCCGGTGGCCGCTTCCTCCTCCCCAAAGCCGATATCGGAAACGGCGCAAGGCCCTACCTCGACTGGCGCGGGCAATGTGGGGCCCTCGCAATCGAACATTAACAGCATTACAGCCATGGGCTTCACGCAAGATCAAGCCGTGCGCGCTCTGCACTATAGCAACAACAACGTCGACCAAGCCATCGACTTCTTGGTTGACGTGCGACCCATCCATAGTTATCCTAGCCAGGAGAGGAAGCAACTGACGCGACTTTTTTTTGATACTAGGACCCACATAACCTGGGAGCTGACCTACCTCCCAGGGTCGCACAGCCGCCCAACTCCTCCCTGGAGAACGGACCCAGATTTGCTAGTGGCACTGCTCCTCAGCCAAATGGCCCCTCCCAGGATTTGATGAGGGTGAGCGAATATCAATTCCTCGCAGCACGGCGTAATCTGATCTTTTTGGCCTTACTCAAGATGGCGCACCAGCAACAACAACAAGAGCCTCCTGATATAAGCTCTATGTCACTGAACGCCCTTGGTGGTCCCGGGGGCGGCGGCGGCGGTGCTAGCTCCGGGGGAGCCACGGCGGAAGTTTCTCCTGAACAAATCCAGGAGATCCGGAGGCTCGTCGCAAGTAACCCCATCCTAATGGGGCCTCTCCTCGAACAGTTTAAGCAAGAGGATCCCGAGCTATATAATCGCGTCGGTGGAGAGTCAGCACTGACAAACCCAGAGAAACTCTTGCAAGTCCTTAGCGAAGGTGGCGACGACAGTGGCCCATCTGGACCAAGTGCCCCCACGTCTTTCCAGCCAGTCGCGCTCCCGCCAGCCCCTGCTCGCCTGCAAGCTGCTGCTCCCGTGCCTGCTCCCATGCCCCAGAGAGGTCCAGAGCCCGGGACCGAAACAACTATAAGCGTCACGGAGGAAGAGCACGAGCAGATCCAAAATGTATGCCTTCTTCCCTTCTTACCACGGTCGGGTCTGCTGACATGCTTCGTGCACAGATTATTGGAATGGGATTTGAGCAACAGGCAGTGCTTCAGGCATTTCTTGCCTGCGACAGGGATGCACAGCGGGCGGTGGACTTCCTTCTTGCGGGTGCATTCGAATAAGTGGCCGTTATTGTGTTTGTTTTTTGTATGTATACCCTGGTAGAACTGTTGTGCAATGGAAGTGGTATAATAGTGTTTCACACCTCTGCGCGTTGCTGTGTCACCCGAGTCTGCCGAGCCGAGAGAAGCAACGATGCTTGATGTGCGTGTGTGAGTCTGCGTATAAAGTTATATCCCAAGCACCAGCGCTGGGAACAACTCATGCTGCTCCAACTTTACCTATTCGCCCTTGTCCTAACGGGCGCAGCATCCGCCGCTGATATCAGCGCGGTCACTGACTACGCTCCGCTCGTCAACCAGCCATGTCCCACTGACCCACTCCTGCGCGTCTTTACGCCACACAACCAAACCCTTCACCCGGGCGAGGCCGCATACGTCAACACCCGACTGGCCACCGTCATCCCGAACGAGTGGAAGAACTGGGTCGGCGACGGCTCGGGCATCGGCTACAACCTCTCTGCGTTCAACAAGAACAGCTTCCCCAAGATCGGCATCGCGATCAGCGGTGGCGGGTACCGCGCGGCCCAGTACGGCGCTGGCGTGCTTTCCGGCCTCGACGCGCGCAACGACTCGGCGAAGCAGGCTGGCACTGGTGGACTCTTGCAGGTGACATCGTATTTGGCAGGCCTTTCGGGTGCGTCGTGCAACGACCTTTCTTTTACGTAGACCCCTTCTTCTGACACGCATGCGTAGGTGGCTCATGGCTCACCGGCTCGCTGTATATGAACGATTTTCCGACCATTAAGGACCTCGTGTACGGAAATGGAGGTAACCTGTCCGGCTGGCTGCTCGACCTCGCGCTCGCTACGCCAGACGGCAGCGCTGTCTTTTCAACTCAAAATCAGTATTTTTACGGGAGCATCCTCTGGAGCGTCATTGCCAAGGGGAATACGTCAATGTAAAGTCCCCAGTGCCCATTTCTCGATCGATCGAACGCGAACCAAACCTTTCTTTTTGAAACAGAGACACGAGTCTGACCGACCCATGGGCGCGCATGATATCCTATCACTTCTTGAACCAGACGAACCGCGATAATTTCTTCTCGAATGACTCTGCGCATGGCGCGGGCCAATTGTGGTCACAAGTCCCGCTTATACCGTCGTGGCAGCAGCAACTCGTTCCGTTCCCGATCATCCAGGCAGACTCACGGCCCGTCGGCTCGAATCTGACGACAGCGCTCCCACCCACCGCCGTGGTCTACGAGGTGCGTCACTTCACTCGTGTCCCGAACGCGGCCTGAGGTGCAATTATTATGTACCAGATCACTCCCATGGAGTGGGGCTCATGGGACCCGAATCTTTCCGCCATGATGAACATCTCTTATGCGGGCACGCATCTGAACAACGGACAGCCAGACAACGATACCGCCTGTGTCACCAACTTTGACCAAACGGGGTTCATGATGGGCACCAGCGCTAGCTTGTTCAATGTAAGCTCCCCGATTCTGATCCGCCGGCAGTCTGACGATGACGATGACGACGCGCGTACCCCCATTTAGCAAATCCTCGATGCTGCTAACAACAAAATAGAAGGCTTTGACGATAATACTGCGAAGAGCCTACTGAGTATGCTCGGCCGACAGCTTTCGGACCTCCGTACGCGCGCAGATGACGTCGCCAACTGGCCAAGTGTGCGTCCGTTTTCTCCGCGGCCGGAATATGCGAACTGACTACTGAGTTACTGCCAGGCGTTCTATAACCTCGCGGGGAAAGCCAACTTTGAGGATTTGAATTCCAAGTGGTTGGAGCTCATCGACGGCTCTTCGAATCACGAGAACGTGCCTTTCGGACAGCACTTTGTCAAGGCACGAGGCATGGACGTTGTGGTCGCCATTGACGGCAGTGCGGATCTCGTCACTGGCTGGCCAAAGTAGGCGTCACATGTCCTTTCCTTCTCAACCGGTTCGAGTTGAGACGAAATGTTTTCCTCTATCTAGTGGCAGCTCCCCGTCCCTGTCTGCGGACAGGATAGTCAACCTGCTGCAATCTTCGCATCAGACGTTCCCGCCTCTGCCTGGCAACACAGCGCAGTTCGTCTCAACGGGTGTGAATATGCGCCCCACGTTCTTTGGTTGTTTCCCTACGCAAACACCCCCAGAATATCCCCTCGTGATATACTTCCCCAACTCCCCACCGCTCAATGGCGACAATCCCGTATCCAAGTAAACACCCATCCTTTTTCACGCGTCTCTTTCTCTGACCTGCACATTACAGCACCGGCACGTTCAAACTCGAGTACACGCCCCTACACACGCAGCTCTTCCTGGACCAAGTCCACGCGAACGTGATCGGCGGTTTCGTGCCCGGCACCAACTCGCCCGACCCGAATTTCGGCAAATGCACGCAGTGCGCCGCCCTCGACCGCGCGCGCTTCAAAGCGAGCCCGTCGCCCCTAGTACCGCGCTCGGCGTTCTGCCAGGCGTGCTTCGCGCAGTACTGTTTCGACCCGAACAACCTGACCAGCGCGGCGCAGCAGCTCCCCGGGCGCAAGCTCACGTTCGTCGACCCGGACCCGCAGGGCGTTTCTGCCCTATCCGGCTTCCTGTCCCACGGAAAACTGGGTATCTTTTTGGGGTTCCTCGGCGCTGCTCTGCTCGTCGGCGCTATCTCCGCGTTCCTGTGCGTACTACTTACTACCCCGTGGGGGGGCCTCGATTCTGACATCATTCGCGCTAGGATATGGAGGAAACGTCGTCAGATGCACTCGGCTGCGTACCAAAGGGTGATAGAACTCCATGACGACGACGAGCCGCCGCCGTTCACCAAGCATAACGTGTACCGCGACAGCTCGAGACCCGCGTCGTCTTACGAGCTGGACAGCTTGCCGGACCTGCCGTATCAGAAGAACACCATCGACGAGACCGATTCTAGCAAGATTAAACAATGATTGTACTGTGCATATTTATTTATTTATTGGTCGAGTATACCATGTCCCCCTCGAATTCGGCATGAGTTAGTCACTTGCATATATCTCGTCCGGCGGATGTGTTTGAACGGCGCACATACCTCAACTCTGTTCTTAGTTTGCACTTTATCACTGTATCATATATCATAGGTTAATTTGATCGAGCACACGTTGTCGATTGCTCTCCCTGTTTCGTCGCGGG
>QFDV01000137.1:19440-34287 GCA_003315845.1 Lactarius trivialis
CGGCACGCACGCATACTGAGCAAAGCTCCCAATTCATCGGAAGTTCATTACACCCAAGTTCAAAAAGCACAAACAAGAGAACGACATTGTCTATACAAGTACTCCGCTGTATTTACATATGCGACTTTCAATCATTTCGGGCCCGCCCACAATGCTAGAGTAATAAATGTACGCAGACGCACTCATAAAGCCGCAATCAAAAGCCAACGTTACTGCCGCGTAAACCCATTCAAGATATCGTCAAACGGTCGTGGCGTCTGGGCTCTCGAGCCAGACGTCGTGCCTTGCGGGATGTTCAGCTTGAGTTCGACCGATCCGCCTTCTGCCTGAGAGCAAGCGCCGTGGCTTTGCTTCGGCACACTGTGTCCGAAATATCCAGAGTGCGAACTTGAATTGAGAGTTCCAAATCCTCTGTTGGTCCATCCGTTGTCACTACTAACCACCCTGGATGAATTATTGAGAGCAGGAGAGTCGACAAGTCCGCGATATAAACGTGTGGCGCCGAGCGTCGAGGCCGTCACTTGAGTACGAAATATTACAGTCAGGGAGGATGGACACTATTTACTTAGCGGTGGGCTCACGTGCAAGAAGTTGGAAGAACTTTGGTGTTATCATGTTAGGCTCTGTATTCTTTTTCTTCGTAAAGTAGACGCACCAGGTTCATAGGAGCTAACCAATCGGTGCGTCGTAGGCATAGATTCAGGGTATCAGCAAGGAAAAGAATCACACACCGTTTAGATTCAGAAGGATGAAGACCTAGATGGGCCAACTGTCAGTCACTTCAGCCTGCCTCCGATGCAAGGCAAACGCACAGTAGCGGGGATTTCACCCAACGTGACGATCGCAACCCATGCTAAACCCTATGGTTGGCATAAACGCGATGCATGCACAGAGGACGGGGTTGGGCAATGCTCACCTGCATGCGAAGGAGCCGCCAGATGCCCCATGATCTCGGAGCATTTTTCCAGCGCATGAGACCGGTCAGCATGAGGACAAGAAGGAAGATATCGGTGATGAGGGAGGAGACAATGTTGATCTTGCTATGTTCCGTATTCGTGATCATGCAGGAGACTCCATTCCAGGATGAATTCATGGTGGCCGAGGCTAAGAAAGATCAAGATCGTGTGCTTGTGACGACCGCCCGAAAATCGGGAGACGGGCAGACTTACTGTAGGCGTAGATGCCAATATTCGCAAGCCACACAGCACAGGCGACTGCCATGATAATTTTGTTGCGGTCCCAAAGTATGGCGCTGAGAGGCATTCTCCTTCAGAGGCGCACAGACACGACCAAACAGGTTGTACTCACACACGCAAAATGATCAATGCCGATTCAAAAACAAACGTAAGATATCCGAGCGACTGTAAAGTTAGTTACCGGTCAAGAAAATGGCATTCGGATGGCACGTGGCATCTTACGAAGGACGAGACGAGCCATGCCTAGATGGACACTCAGTTCCCTTGCTCATCCGGTCAGTTCAACTTTTTCGCACCTGGCAATCGACCTTGGGGTCCGCGTCAAAGTTCACGAATTGTGACACAATGACGAACAAGGGAAACCAACGACAGCCCAAGTACAGCTATCGCGCAAGTCGGGTAAGGTGCACTGTCTTCTTTATACTGTTGAGACGGACAGCGCACCAAGAATGACCATGCAAACTTGCGCTTTTTCGTAAAGACGGAATACTCAAAGTTGAAGTGTGAGAGAAACTCCCAGCTGGTGCATTGGTGGTTTCAAGTTATAGTGCGCTTTATAACATGAGAAAAAAATGACTTGGCTCACATGTAAATACCGCCAATGACATTCATGAACTTGACCAGAGCGACTGTCACGCAGTAAAAGGTCAATACCAAACTCCTCAGATACCCGAAAGAATGAACAAACAGTCTTCTGAATAGATGGTAGCGGGGTCATTCCAGTCGACCATGGCATGCGGCGGGGTTCAGTGCTGCGAATGGGCGAACAGGTGAGACGGGAAGAAAAAAAAGAGGGAGATGGGCGCGTACTCTTCGGATACAGTTCAGCAACTCTTGAACTCCCCAACAGCTGGAGCTGATAAAGGGATGCTATTATTAATACCTCCAGGTCTCCCGGTTAGTGCAAAGATACCAACTCCCTCGGCATTCGAGCTCCTTTTTTATTCTGGAAAAGCAAGAAATTAGAGCAAGAGACGGTAACGGGGTTACTTCACCGAACAGGGAAACCCTACCTGGATAAATACAGTACATACGCGAGACCGCCTGTACTGGCCTCGGTACTCGGAAAGCGTAATGATCCAGAAAGCGCAGAAAGAGTTAACCGTACGACAGTAATAGACATCCGAGTCATGATGCGATGTGAGAACCCAACGATGGCAGGGCCAACGACTCCGACTCGAACCCAACCAGCGCCACTGCATCGACTACAACCATTGGCAATGCCCGGAATGCCCGACAGAGCGAGGTTGTGGTGATTAACCAGGTCACGGTCCATCGGCATTCAGACGATCCCGAGATCCCGCGGGTGCTTTCCACGATCAGCAGATACAATTTTGCCATCATCCTGTCATGTGCGTGCGTCCAATAGGGGGTTATATCTCATATCGCAGTAATATTATATTCCCGCATAGAATACTCTCGCTGTCAAATGTTGTGTTGTGTTGCGAATCGCATGGATAGAGAATGGAATGTCGTGCCTAGTACTCCCAAAGAGATTTGATAGTCAAACGTAGTCACGCACGCATCATCATCATCATCATCGTCATACAGTACAAGTACATATTGTTGAATTAACACTACGTCTTCATAAATGGGTGTCCTACTGGCCCGATGACGTGTCGGTTCCAAACGATACGAATAAATCAAGGCATACGGATCGGGTACGCGCTAAAGGCACCCACAACGCCGCAACAACAGTTGCAATCAAAGCCAACCCCATATTAGACGATATTGCCACCCTCAGAAGTTCACTCTATGTGGACTTCCGGGCAGGACGTCGTGACCATCTTGCTCGATGTCTAGGGTGGCTTCTGCATCGTGTCGAGGCTGGTGCAACGGCAGGTGCGATACAGCTTCTGTGTTATGCATGGCCGAACAGCCGGGAGATTCGACAAGTCCGCGGTATAAACGTGTAGCGCCGAGAGCCGAGAGTACCACTTAAGTACAAAATATTACGGTCAGGGAAGATGAACGCAATTTACTACTAGCGGCGGGCTCACGTGCAAGAATTTCGAAGATCTTTGGAGTTAACATGTTAGGCTCTGCATTCCTCTTTCTTCGTAAAGCAAACGCACCACGTTCATAGGATCTAACCAATCGATACCTCTTAGGTATAAACCGCATTGGTGAGGAAGAGAATCACGAACCGTTTAGATTCAGAAAAGTGAAGACCTAGATGAGCCAACTGTCCGTTACTTAGGCCGGCTTCCAATCCAAGGTAAACGTACAGTAGAAGGAAGTCCAGCTAGCGTGATGACCACAACACATACTAAACCCTGTGGATGGCGTCAACGCGATCCATGAGGAGAGGGTGGGGATGGGTAATGTTCACCTGAATGCGAAGGATGCGCCAGATTCCCCATGACTTTGGGGCATTTTTCCAACGCATGAGACCGGTGAGCATCAGGACAAGAAGGATTGTATCAGTGGTCATGGTAGAGAGAACGTTGATCCTGCCAGTGATTGTATGCGAGATAATGCAGGAACTTCCTGTCCAGGCTGAATGGAGGACGGACCAGCCTAAGAAACCATGTGCTTGTGACGACCCACCCGAATAGGGGGATAGACAGACATACTGTAGCCGTAGGTGGCAGTATTGGCAAGCCACACGGCACAGGCGAATGCCATGACGATCTTGTTGCGGTCCCAGAGTACGGCGCTGAGCGGATTCTCGTTCAGAGGCGCACAGACACGACCACTGAAACAGGTTGTGCTCACACACGCAGGACGATCAATGCCGATGCGAAAATGAACGAAAAACCTCCGGACACCTGTGAAGTTAGTAACCGGTCAAGAAATGGCACTCGAAAGGTACGAGGCATCTTACGAAGGATAGGATGACCCATGCCTAGATGGACACTCAGTTCCATTGCTCATCTGATCAGTTCGACTTTTCGTACCTGGCAATTGGACTTGTTTGATAGGTCAAAGGTCACAGCTAGTGAAATCATGGCGACCAGGGGACACCAACGACAGCCCAGGTACAGCTATCGCGCACGTCGGGTCGACTGCACAGTCTTTTCTACAGTATAAAGTTGAGACAGACGCACCAGGAACGACCATGTAAACCTGCGCTTTTTCGTGAAGACAGAATACTCAAAGCCGAAGCATGAGATGAACTCCCAGCTGGTGCGATGGGTTATTACGCTTTGAAACATGAGATGCGAAAATGACTCGGCTCAACATGTAAACGCCGGCCATGACATGAGTAGCCTTGATAAGAGCGTCTATCACGCAGCAAAGGTCGGTCACTAAACCGCTCAGATACCCGAAAGAATGAACAAACAGTCTTCTGCAGCGACGATAGCGGGGTCATGCCAATCGACCATGATATGGGGTGGGGTCTGTGCTGCGAACGGGCGACCAGGTGAGATGCAAGAAAAGAAAAGAGAGATATGGAGGCGTGTTTGCGGGCGAAAAAGCAAGACGGGGGTGTCCCGTCTGTATTGAAGGCATAGAAGCTCGTCCAAATCGGATACGGTACAGTGATTCACCAACAGCTGGAGCTGAAAAGGAATGATATCGATAGCTCCTGGCCTCTTGGAGAATTCCCCGATACCAACTCCCCGGCATTCGAACTCGGAATACATGGGTACCAAGTTGCCGTCCGAGGAGGACGCAACACGTATAACTTAGCTGCGTGGCATAGGCCACACAGAGGTTGAGTCCAGCAAAATCAATTGCGTTCGTTATCCGGTGATAGAGCTGTGATAGAGAACTAGAGAACGAAGGGGTCTCCGGATATGGTTTCTATTGAGCCATCATCAAGCGCGTCATTGTCGGCCTCTGATTTGTGCCGATGCAAAACGCAATCAGCCAAGCAATACCAGCTTTTTCAAGTTGGTAGGTTGCAAGACCGTGGGATAACTAGTCTGCGGCGGCGTCAATGGCGCAGCCTGCCAGTGAGGGGCACTTCGTTATCGGTATCATGGTGTTTTCTTGCTACATACCACCCTGTTGAACTTACCTCGCACAATGTTCAGCGCCGTGTGGAGAATCGCCCGAGCCTATAGGAAGCAGTCCTTTCGATCCCCGACCTGGCCCGCGTGACTTGGGTCCGACCAGAGTTACATATATAGCAGCGATCCGAACATTCTGTGCGTGTTGATCGCACTCCCAACCTTGGATGTCTGCGACAGCGTTTTGTATTCCGGGATACTGGCCTGAGACCAAAATAGGATGTTGCAAGCTACACTTATACAGTAGGACCCGGATTTCAGCGCTTATCCGTGACACTTTGAGTCCGATACCCATCTAGTGGGCCACGATTCCTCACACACTAAGCTATGGCCTCGAAGAGAATCTTCGCACGCACCTAGTAGACAGCGGCGATCGTGAGTGACCGACTTCCGGAGCCAGCGTGCTCAAGAAGATGCGGCGGCTTTACTACCGTTTTCTCCGCACTGGCAGCCGCAAAGACGATGGCCGCAGGAAGGGAAGTCAATTCGCTATAGCCTCGTCGAGTGCCCAACTTGCGGTAACTCTCCTGTCTTCAATCATGATCTATCTTTAGATGATGCATGGCACCCCCCTTCACTGACCCACCTGATTCGGCGGAGCGGCTTGGGTTTTCCTTCGCGGGCATTTGGGCTTATTGCGTCTCGCTGGCTTATTAAAGTTTCTGGGCACCGTAGCTCGCTAGCATTGACGTGGCTCCTTCTGTCACTGTATGAGCTTGTTTCTCGTCTAGGTTCTGGCCGTGGGTACTGAGTACTGAGTACTGAGTGGCTGGGCTGTACCTCGTGCGCGTGCTCCCTGACGATCGCGTCGTCATCGGGGGAAATAAATAACATTATCAGGATACGGCCGCCTGCGAGAAAGAGTAAATTCTCGACCTGTGGTGATTCTAAAAGGTCGTGTTCCGATGGCCCTCAGTCGAGTATGGGAGTATGGGTAGAGTGCATGACATGGTGCACAACGTGAAACCCATGTGAAGTATCCTAAAACAGCGTACCTATCAAAAATAGTCCAGCCGCACAACGTATGAATAGCACCCTGCTTGATCAAATTATAGCTATATCACAAAGAAGATTGTACCGCGGACACGAAGACAGGATACAAAAAAAGCCTATTGATCTATTTGAAAAGATAGTCGTAGAAGCTGTCATCGTTCGTGGGCTTCTTCGGCATAGCCGCCACCATCCTGCGGCGACGAGGCGGCTTCCTGCGCGCAGGCGAACGGGACGGCGACGACCCCGAGCGTCCACGGCGGCGGTGGTCCCACACCGCGGCGTGCGTGCGGTACGCAGCATTGCGTCGTGGCGCGCGGCGCGGCGTCTCGTCGTCGTTCGCCAGGGAGAGCGCCCCGGTCGCCTGTTCGAGATCGCTGGCCCCACTTCCCGCGGCATCCACATCGGCATTAGCATCAGCGAGTGCGGAGCCGGTCTCCGCGTCTGCGTCTGCGTCCGAAGCGACGTCCGAGAGCGGGGTGGGATGCGCAAGGCGATGCGCGGGGGTTTCGGGGTCCGAGGCGAAGTCCGTCTCTGAGAGCACGTCCGACGCACCGTCGATAGACTGTACGTCCGAGAGCGACGAGGGCAGGTCAGAGTCGTGTGATGAGAGCGAAGAGAAATCGAGATCTGTCGGCGGTGGTGTTGCGAGCGTTGCGCGCGCGGCTGGGTCCGGGCGCGTCACGTTCGGGCGCAGTATATGCGTGAGTCGGTGAGTCGGGGTGTCCTTACCTGCGACAAAAAAAGTGTCAGCACAGTGGGCGGAGCGAAGCAGGTGTGAGGAGGGCGCACTGAAGCTGACGACGTTGTGGTAACGCGCGCAACAATGCACGACGTACCGCGCCCACGTGTCGTTCTCGATCCACCAGACGAGCCTCTGCGGGCTGCGCTCGACCTCACGGATGCCCTCCTCGCCCGCCACGGCGCGCCCGGGGAACTGGTGGTCTCCGTCAGGAGCCGGGTTTAGCACGACCGCGACCTCGCCCAGCCAGCGCGTCAGCTCGTCCTCGACACCGCGGACGAGGGCCTCCGTACGGGGGCCGGAGCGACGGAGTGCCTTGCGCATGCCGCGCAGGGAGAGACCGAACTGCCCCGCGTTGCTCGCCTTGGCGTCTGGTGCGGGTGGGTTGCTAGCGGGGAGTGGTGCACTGCGAGGTAGATACGGCGGGAGGGGGATGGGGAATGTGGTCTGGAGGATGGGCAAGGGAGGCTCGAGATCGCGCTTTGACGGCACCGCGATGTGTGGGTTGTCCGTGAAGTGAGCTGTACGAACAGGGTTCGTCGTGTCAAGAAGGAAAGCGTGAATTGTTTATCGAGACGCACCGTTCTCCCGTCTTCTCACCCAACGCTTCCCCTCATTATCGTTCCGACGCCAGACTTTCTTCGACTGAGCTGGAGCGGGCACCGGTGGCCCGGCTGTCTCGACAAGATGAGCGTAGCGACTAATTAATCTGGTATTGCGAAGGATAGATGGGAATGATAGCGGCACTGGACCCGTATCTTTCACGGGCTGCAAAGATTCGGGAGCTTTGACGATTGCAATTGTATCTTCTGGAGTTTGGGAGTGAGCCGTTGGGCTATCTTGCACACCGTTGTCTTGCATGATATCCTCGTTGTGTTGATTCAAACTGTGGTAAGTTACACTCTGCAAGTCGAAGTGCGAGTAGGGTGGTGAGTCACGGGCGCTCGGACCCGACTCTATTCCCAATTGGCAGAATTCAGGGCTCACAGTGAGCACGACGATGCAAACTAAATACTCTGCACGAATGCATACACGTAGTGTCTCAGCAGGTTTTTAGCGCTACAGAAGGAGTGGTAGTGATTAGTGTAAGGACACAAGGATTCAAAATCGTCGCCCTGAACTATTAGTATCCCCCCGTGCTGGTGTCTTACGCTTCCGGAATAAACTGCCCCCTCCCGGGATAGTTTCTGCAGAAAGTTCCTCTAGTTTAACAGGCTCCTCCTTCATGGGGATGCTGGTAACCGAAGCCAATGTGCCCTCCTCTTCCCCACCCGGTAGTCCCGGGAAAACCGCCGGTGCCTCGTCCGTACGTGAACCCTCAGTTGCCGGTGCAAGGCTCGTTGCGTCGTTTGTTTCATGGACTTGTTCACCTGCCTTGTTCCATTTAACTGGAGCCCACTTGGGTACGGCGGTAGCCCCCGTGTCGCCAGGAGTAGGGGCTGTGGAAGTGGTCGGGGACTCGTCGATCTCCGCTTTGGCCTTGGGCTTGATAGATATAATTCCAGGGTCGTAGATCTCCCCAAGACCCACGGTAGCCATCTTTTTCCGTAACTTCCAACGACCCTCCTCCTCGTCCGCAGGGTCTGGCAAGGGACGTTTATTGGCCGCCTCCTGGCCGTCTTCAGATTGACGTGTGTTGTGCTCGGGTTTCGCTTCTTCTGATGTCCCGGAGGGGGATTCCGCAGGAGTAGACGCCACCAGCTGCCACTCACCGGCGAGACCCTGTGTCTGTCGACGCTCTGCCTCTGCATGGGCACGCTCAATATCCGGGTCTGTGTAGCCTAGTGACTCTGGAGTAGAGTAATCTGAAATTCCGCCTGATTTTTTGGGCCGTTGGTTGGAAGATGTGCTTGCACGAGGGGTCGCACTTGAAGGGGTTGCGTACTGCGCTCGGCCAGCGCCAACATCCTCAGCAAAGGCGGCGCTGGCAGCCTTTTTCGGTGCAACAGTTAGGCAGGAAAAAACGTAGGGGGAACATTGAATGCGTACTCGTTCTATTCTCATCATCTCCCTTTTCTCTTCATCTGCGTCCTTCTTCTGTTTCTCTCCTGCTTTGTAGAGGCCACGAACAAAACGTTCGACGTTGCCTTTATGTCGAAGGCCATTCTCGTGGTGTTGTCGTGAGGGGACATCATCCGCGATATAAGTGTCGCAGTATTTGCAGAAATAGCGTTTCTTTGAGACCCAGTATTCGCTCATGGTGGTCACAATTTGGGGTCACAAGTATGTACAGCCTGTCAAACTGGCGCTTATGCACGGTCGTCCCCGGCCAAGTTACCATTCTCTCCTGTCTATACCCTCGTACGCACGCAGGCCATGGACCAGCTCCCTCAAAATAATGACAACAGCTACTCTGCTCTTCGACAGGACCACTCCTTGGACGAGAAGGGTGTCGTGAGTGAAGCTGGTGAAGTGGCCGCCCCCATATACCCGAATGGCGAGGCGGACGCATTTACAACGAAACGACCACCTTATCGATTGTACAATAGACGATGGATCGGATTGTTTGCCATGGTGAGCACGCGTTTACCCCGCAGCTTCTTATTGCAACTGAGATCCACACGCAGTTCGTCCTAGAAGTCGTCAGTTCCGCCAGCTGGCCTTGGTTCGGTCCCATATCTAACAATGGTTCTTCCGCCGGAATTTCAAACATTCCTCATACTCGCTAACCCATGTGATAGTTATCCGTGATTTCGGGTTCTCCTTGGACGACGTGAACTGGTTAGGCAACATCACTGCCTGCGTGTATCTTCCCACAGCAATTCTCACACCTATACTCACCAAACGATACGGGATAAGGAGAACTGTATGTCTCTCGTCTTATCTGCTCAGGAAGTAACTTCACTACTTTGCAGTGTCATATTGCAAGCTTCGTGCTCCTTCTCTCCGCATGGGTGCGATACGCAGGAACTGCGCGATCTTTATCTAAGCATGGAGCCTATACGCTCATCATGATCGGCCAAGTGAGTGTGCAACCCTTCCTTACTTTCCCCTCACATATATTTCTCTAGGTCCTTTCTGCCTTCTCGGCACCGGTATACCAAATTTTAGCGCCAAAGTATTCAGAAAGGTGGTTTGACTTAGAGGGCCGTACAACTGCGATGATGATCATATCGATAGGTGGGCAATCTTTGTCGTGTCTTTTCGTCTAACTGGACACTTGCTGCAGCAAATCCTATAGGAGGCGGGTTGGGACAGCTCTTGTCACCGAATTTTTCGAATACGCGCTCGTCGGTGCGTATGCATTATATCCTCCTGGCGAACATGCTGACGTGAAATTAAGATCCTCGCCTTGGGCATCATATCGACCGCAGTCGTTCCCCTAACATTGCTTGTCCTCGAGACACCGCCAACTCCTCCCTGTGCGTGCTTCTGTCGTCACCTGATGAGTCGGCTGAAATTCATCTTCTCTCTCAGCACATTCTGGCTCGCGCACGTCATCGCCGTCTATCCTGTCGATCTTACAGGCCGTGATAGGCCAAAAATCTACTCCAGAGACACACATGACCTCACGCGAGAGATTCGATTTCGCAATCCTCGTCTCCGTATTCTCAGTCATTGTCGCGGCGTCAGTTGCTCTACCTTTTTTACTCATCTCCTTTCTTCTCACAATGCCACCACCAGCACCAACTCATTCTCCATCTTGAGCTCTCAGTGGCTAGTATGTTCTGCCCTGCTACTCCGCGTTTTACCGGCCAAACTGATCGCGTCGCGTCGCTCAGTCTCCTTACGGTTACTCGGACAATATTTCCGGCCTCATGGGCGCAGCTCTACTCTTGTCAGGCATCGTGGCGGCCATCGTGGCCGAGCCCGTCTTCGATCGTGTCCACCTCGGGACGACCCTGCGCATCTTGTGCCCTCTCATCGGAGCTGCTTGGTTGTCTCTCATCTGGGCCGGTAAGCCCCTCTATTCCCCTCTCGCACGACTTTATTTTAACGCATCCCGTTCAGTCAAACCAAACAACTTCGGCGGGCTCTTTGCCATTTTTGTCATCATTGGGGTCTGTTCCATAGCACTTCTACCGGTTGCGGTCGAACTTGGCGTCGAGCTGACGAGGAACCCGGACGGAAGTTCCGCTGTCTTATGGTTCTTGTGCGTACCTCTTCGACCAAAACGAACAAAAAAAACTAAATCCTTATTCTGGAAAGTGCGAATCTGCTATCTATCACCTTCATCTTGAGTAAGTATCACGCTCGCTCCTGACTAAATTCGCATCTCAATTGTCCACAGGTCAAGGTGCCCGCCGTGCCAATAAAGACACGGCGAAACCGCCACTGAACATGCACCACGCGATCGTGTTTAACGGCGTCTTGGTGTTTGCCGTCTCCCTACTCGTGTTCTTCCTTCGTGGACGGCAAACGCGGCGCGAACTGGACGAGCAGATGGACATGCGGCGGCAGCAGCCGGGAGGGAACCCACCAACAACATCGTGAGACCAGGCCCGAGGGGTCGTGTTCATCTCTCTCTGTCTCGCCTGCATTGTCTACGTACGTCCCAATGCATCTTTCGTTCGGTACCTTCAATGACGCCCGTCATCTTTTATAGCTATATCATGTCGTTTCTTCGTTAGAATAGTTTATTGTCGCATTCTCACACTCGCTACCCTTTTTACTCTTGAGGGTCTTCTCTTACAGACTGTAATGTAGCAAAGCATTTCACAAGCACGTCATGCTTACTCGTGTGTCCGTTATTATTACTTCACACTCGCTTCACACCACGGATTTTGGTCGATGGACCGTGTAAAAACGCGGCGGTTGGTAGTAGACAAATGAAGAACAGACGCTGCAGTGTGACACAAACTCCCGCTCCTCTGCACCAGAGAAGAAATGCACCTCCAGCCCGTCGAAATTCCTGAACTCGAGCGGGTACAACTTGAATTGCGGCGGGCTCGGCGTGGCCTGGCGATACAGTGGTTCAAGTTGACAGTCCTGGCGCACGTATCGTACGCGACAGCGCTGGCAAAGTTGCTCAACGCGTTCGTGATGAATGAGGTATAGGACGTGCGCCTGGGCCGGATCGCGGGAGAACCTCGGGGTCTGGTAAGACGTCTCCCCATCTTCCCCGTCGCGCCAGTGAGAGTGGTCAGCTCGGGCTCCTTGGTTTGACGTTCGTTACGCGGATCCTGAACATTGTCAAGTTCCAAAATCGCTATCAAGTACAGCCTCGATAATAAATAACTTATCAATCATCATTCACCCAGATCCCACGAGTAAACACCCGCGTGTACGGATCAGAAAGTTCGACCATAGGCACCTGTTCCAAAGCCTCCCTATCATACCCAGCTGCCACAACCACTACCAAGCTGACATTCCCTCCCGGTTCTTGTCCACATGCAAGGTATAGAAATGGCAGCGGGAACTTCTCCCAAAGTTGCATAAACCTCAGGTTCTCCGGATCCGCAGGCTTGGGGCGAAAGTTGTTTTTTAATTTCTCACGATCAATTTTGTACCCTTTGATAAAATGCTCCCGTCGGCCGGGTTCAACTTGTTGCGGCTCTTCTCTCCTCTTCTCCGCCAATCTACAAATGAAATCAACCCTGATCCTTTGGTCTATGGCTGCAACACACCTTTCAAGATATTGTCTCGGGATAAGCGATGATGGTTGGTGGCGGTTGGCGGTGGTGGTGGAGGTAACGGGTAGAGTATCCATGTTTGAACTCCGCTAATGACGCAATTACATGTAAGGAACCCATGTTTACTCGTATTTACGTGAGCGAACTTTGATTATTCGGGACATAATTACAGGTATTCAAATAAATTTTATTTTGAATAGCCTTACGTTAGCTATACGCTCGCAAGTCACCACGACAATATCTTGTTGTGTTCGCCCAAACCCACTAAGATTTCTGCGCCCCGATGCGATCCATCGCGGAACATTATGGCTTTCCGTTGACTATCCTGGGCAATTTCGACTCGTCGCGACTATTTGGTGTCCATACATTGGATCAGGAGGAGCACGCAAGGTTCCTCGCACGCAGATGCATATTGATCAAGTAAATGCGTTAGGTTATCACATTTTTGTTGATGCTGACGCTCAGTTGTGTGGCAAGAGCTGTGTACGAATTCTATGCTAGTGGACGTAGCTGCGAAGAGCTGCATGAGAGAAACAGATTGTCACGGGAATTGTGGGTGAAGTACAGAAACTTCTCTTACATGGGATTCATGGGCAAGATGGATCTCGTTAACCCAGAGATCACCATGGGCTGTTTCGGCGATTGTATGCGTTCCAGTACATTCAAGTTAACCTCCCGCCGACGTGACTATTATACACAGAAGGGAGGTCCGTGGCACGACACGTCAGAGGCACGAAGGTACTGATGACTTTCGCGAAGGTTTCTTTAGCAGGTTGGTGCGCAGAGGCTACCAGCAAGACCACGTCTTTTATTGGCATCGTAATTCTCGCCCTCGCACATAGTTAGAGTAAGGAAGTGCGCTATATCGTTAATCAAGATGTTCGACGTCAAGAAACGACAATACTACTTCGGCAATACGAGTATGGAAGCCGAAATATTGCTTCTCATGGCCAGTCAGATCTAGTCAGACTTTGGTGTCGTACCTCTTTCGTCACATCATGTCATCAGGTTTTTTATGATGATGCGCCGCACGACAGGCGTCGCCCAGAAAGTTAATCTATGACCCATTCATAGCAGGCACGGAGCCTAGCCTACGTATGTTATTAAATACTGTAATGGCTTGTCATCAAGATCCGACGAATACACCACAGACAACCGCTCACTTTGGCGCCTTGAGTATTCGGGTCGGACATCGATGGCTGACAGATGCGGGGTAAAGGTTCATCGGTCCCATCTGAACGACGTTCACCACTCGTTTCTAGAAGCAAAACCGGGCATCTCGTGCTGCAACTCAATACGGAGTCGCACAACGCATTTTGGACTTGTGCACCTTCGACATAACACAAAATCCCTGGCGATGTGGCGGTCTCTTCGACGCCATCGTCGCCGATCTTACTGGCCGGCCTGCCAAAGTTAGTGTGAATACCATATAAGCCTGATGACAGCGTCTTGGCCGGAAAAGGGAGCGTCCCACCGAATCGTCTCATCGCAACACCACGTGTGAGTATCCCCATATCGGAAATTGCATCGGAGGTGAGAACTGTATCGGATAAATATGGTAACCCCATGACCAGTGCCACATCAACGCCATGCTCCCCTGCGGTTGCGGTGTATGTTTCTTCCAATACTCTTTCCCCGTCCACCATCCTCCCCTACCGCCTCTCCTTGGCCCTCTCCCTGGACCTCTCTCTCCACCTTACCCCAGGCCTCTCCTCTATCGCAAGTCCTCCCCTCCCACCTACCCTTGGCCCTCCCTGAGTCCCTGCCGTCATCCCTCTCCCCGCCGTCCCCGGTTCTCTCTCCATCCTTGGTCCTCTCACCCCCCGGGCTGCCTCTTCTGATCTTTGTGCCCACCCTCTCTTCAGACGTGCCCTCTCACTAGATCTCACTGTTCCCTCACCTCGTCTCATTCCCTGAAGTCACATCTGCCACGATTTCGCTGGTCCAGGGCCATAACCAATTGTTGCGTTGCCTCAAATCTATTCCCCTCCAATCGTGTTCCTCGTTCCTTGATTCTTCCACTCCACCTCGACTTCACTGGTGTCATCGGTATTGCCACTGACACCTCCTCGGCCCCCGAATCCAACACTTTGAAAGAGCAAATGGAGCCCTCAGAAGAAGAGCAAGAACAAAACTATCAGATGAACCTTGCTCTGAAGGCAGTAGTGAACCTCCCCAGGGAGGACATTCTGTACGCCATATTTGATGACTTTCTTGTCCTCCACCAAACACCACACCGTCGGTTCACCATTCACCCACAATTGAGCCTAAAATGGAACCCTACTGATCCAAATGATCGACGGACTGAAGTCCCTGATGTTGGCTTGGGGACCTTCACAACTCCTGGGACCCTCCCCCTTTTCAAGCTTCGCTGTGGGGTGGAAGCA
>QFDV01000139.1:482-10987 GCA_003315845.1 Lactarius trivialis
AGTCGTGCGGGTACAGACGCTGGAGTACCATGGGATACGGAGGACAGGCACGAGCGAGACACGATACACGCAGACTAGGACACAGTCGTGGGCATGGGTATCGAGGCCGACTCGGTTGTGACCGAGCCGTCGTGGGCGTACGAAGGCGCTCACTAAAGCGATGGCGGTTTGAATCCGTTGCGCACACAGCGCATGAAGCATATCTTGCCCTAGGCAGGTTGAGACACGACTTGACATATGCACAAGCTTGAAATCCTGTGACCGGCAGACGAGCTCAAAACATGTATATGTAGAACTGATTCAGAGCCAACACAAGTTTGCTGGGGTACACCAAAGGGGAACATACCAAGCCGGAGTAAAGTAAAAGCCAGAGTAATCGTAAGCAAGCCGAATCAAGGGGCGACGCCTATACCCGAGATATCAGTATATCACGATCGGGAGCCGAGGAAGGAAAGACTCTACCGATCCCTTTACCGATGGACTCGCAATCTCCAAACTATGTCAGCTTGAGCGGGCGCAAATCGGAAAGCAGGAATGATCCGCGACAACACAACCTCTAGAGACAGAAGAGGGGTCAGATCTGTAAGATACATCACACCGCATTTCTCTTGCTCATTTCTACTTGAATCCGCTGAGAGTCAAATGAAGTAAAGGTCAACCCAGCTCAGTTCAATGTGGCAGAGCCATACACACATGCAGGACCGCGGGCCACCAATAAAGGTCATACTAACAGAGAAGTTAGCAACGAGAAGCTACTGCGGCAAACATATTTCCGAGGCTCCCACTCACTACAAGGAAAATTAGCACAGAAGCAGGTCGACGATCAAGAACAGAGGGATGCCCGTTTTTGTTCAGGGAATGCCTAAACTGTTCTTGACGGTGGTGGCACTCAAGGTGGCCCATTGGAAGTCAAGTATGGTAGTCTGTTACAGTAACCTGATAGTCATCCGAGTCCATGAAACTCCGCAGCTGAGTCAATGGAAGTTGTCGCCTGTTCTGCTCCCATGAGAATAGCCCTGAAAAAAAAATGCCAACCAGATACCGCCAGGCCACATACAACGAGAGCATTGTCAAACGGGGTGACAGCGGCATTTAGGGCACGTAAAGTGCAACCTTGAGAGAGTAATACATGAACGAGTTCAATCGCGCTGAAGTTTCAGGAGGAGAAACAAGCCTAACATCTAGAAAGGTCTCCAAGTGACTGAGGAGCTAGTGATGAGACTACGGGCGAGCATAATGGGTTCGCTCGTGTGGTACAAGAGGACTCTAGCTCGCCGGGACATGTCATCTGCGTCAACAATGGCGCTCCTCAACTCCGGCATCGGGATTGCAGTCGAAAACTTTCGTGTGGTCCGCGAGAACCAGAAAGCCACAGATGTACAAGTGGAGCAGCTGTGGGCCAGGGACGCATCCCAAAATTGGTGATGCACAAAGGTATCAGAGACTTAATGCAGGGACCCAACTTCAATCTTCTGTTCTAAGCTTAGAGAACAGGGGGAGCGGTTTGTCAGTCATGAGGCCGCCAAACACAAGACGATGAGAAAGAATAAGCTGGGCCAATGAGAGGACGACAGAAAGTATTTCGTGCCCGCCTTCCCGTTTCGACTTCACGCTTGAAGCTTGAAGGCGGGTGTGGTCCAGAGAAGCATGCATACGGTGATATCTACTCAAACTCAGAGTCATGCCGTCTCGGCGACCCGTGAGAGTGGCAGAAATTGTCAGCAGGCGGGCAGATCCACATGTCGGGTAATGACATTAGTCTCAGTGGTGGACCGAGGTAATACTGTAGCACAAAGTTAGCACTGTTCTGCGATGACTACTTTCTTCCGTGCCGCCTTGGGCTTGCTCTCTCCCGCGCGCGTGTGTCGCCTCCGCCTCTCCTCCTTGACTCGTTGTGCCTCCTCCACTGTCCGCTTGAGCTGAGCGGCTTTGTGCACAGGCCGCGGTATGTGTCGACTCCTGGCAAACGCGTTTAAGTGCACGATCGCCTTGCCGACCCACGTAACCACGTACCGCTGCACTTTGCCAATCTCGGCGTCCATCTTCCATCGGTCCTTTAGAGCGTCTCGATACTCGATCGCGGAGCGCTCGCGCGCGGTGATAACCCCGAGTTTCTCGGAAGCGTTCGCCTTCCACATGCGCACAATACCGTCGTCCGAGCCGGAAAGGACGAAGCGCGCGTCAGCTGTGAAGGCGCTTGCGAGCACGCGTTGCATGCGTTTTGTGTGGTACACCTCGGGCTGCGAACCGCGACCCTCCTTCCATATGCGTAAGGTGCGGTCCCACCCACCTGAGACGAACTCTGTTCCGGTGGGTGACCAGTCACAAGAAGTGACGGCGGAGACGTGTGCCTTGTACAATTGGGTAGGGGTGTCAAGGCGCCGGGTGTCGAACGTGTAGAGATTATGATCTTCCGATGCGAGAAGGATCGTTGTTGGGAAAGTAGGGGACCACGAGAGGTCATTATTTTTCATCTAAGGCCAGGGTGAGACACCGGTAATCCAAGGAGCTCAAGAGAGACATGAATACCTGCATGACAAGGCGCCGCTCAGCCTTACCAGTTCGAATATCATAAAGGATGAAGGTCCGATCGGAACCAATGCTAGCTAGCACAGAAGGTTCGGAAGGGTTGAAGCGGACCCTTGTCACGGATTCAGCAGATGTTGAAAAAGTGATGTCCATCACGGGAGCGCTCCTAGGAACGATGAGAAAAGAAACGCGCCCGGGTAGCGAGCATACTTTGTCTCATCCCAGATTTGAACTATCGTTGAAGACGACGCGAATATTGGATCCTTGCTGTGATGGTCGATTGAGCTACAGGAAACATGAGCGGCAAAGATGGGGTAACGAAGTGGCGACAGACTGGAGCGTTCCTTTCCCAGGAAACACTGCGAGAGGTTTCAGCTAGAAAAGTAATCAGAAAGCGCGCAAGAAAAGGACAAGACAAGCACGTACTTGGGACGGTCCAGCCTCTGGGGAGTCTGACTGCGCGTCATGGCGCACGTTCCACATCTTGATATTTCGATCCACGCCGCAACTCAATATCCTATTCTCGTCCGCCCAACACAGACCTGATACTTTCCCCTTGTGTGCGCCGGGGATCTTCGCGAGATGTGTCCTCCGCCCAACATTGTGAACGATAATCTCTGAAAGGCAATGTCGGTCAATTGCGAAGAGATGCATCTCACTTAAAACGGACCTCCGTCCCAACTTGCACTCGCGATATCTGTGATGGAGTTTGGCCGACGTGCGAGCACTTCTACAGCATCAGAATGTCCTTCAAGTGCCGCAATAAAGGGCTTGGAGAATAGGCGCTCCATTTTTGCTGCGTTTAATGCGCGAATACGCTCGCGAGCTCGAGAAAAGGGATGTAGTAATGGATCCAAATTTCTGTGGGTCGGTGTGGGATCTCCTGGACGCGCCGGCAGATGGGCAGAGGGTGCATGTTGCAAAATCGAAATTTTCTGAAGTCAAGTCAGCGTACAGCTAAATTATTTGAGTACAAGAAAGTGGAATTACCACCATCGCTCGCTCGCTCGCAGTTTTTCTCAGTCTTAATGCGGAACGTGCGGAACACTGGAGGCGCTGACTCAGCGCTAGGTTTGATGAAAGTGTCTTCCTGGTTTGCTAAGCAAACGCATCGCGCGAAGGTTCGGATGTTGTCGTTACGTTGAAACTGTTCAAGAAGGGTCCATCCAAATTAACATAGCAATAGCGCAAACATATTGTTGCCGAGATGGCAAGAGATGACTACAGTACTTATTCGATTTGTTTTCCAAAATGCTCCAATCGTAGCTTATGATAAAATAGCTGACGACACACATAATACCCCGAAAAAGCAAACTGGTTCATCACGATGCCAATGGCCATGTCCCATTGTCTTTCATGTTAACCGAATGAGAAAGAACATGACAAAAAACGCAATCGCGACGATGACGAGGCTCGATATGGTCAGACACGTCGTTCCGAGTGCCTTGCCGCGGTGATCGCGCAACCGCACGCGTTCCCGCTTCATCACGTCCAGGTTTGCGCCCACCTTCTCTTCCGCCGCGCGCAGGACACCCTGGTCCGCCACCAGCGCGCCGGAGAAGTGCTCTGCGTTGCGCCGCAGCTGACCCGCCATCTGCGCGAGCTGCGCCGCCAGCTCCTCCTGCAGCGCCGTGCTGTGCTGCAGCAGCGCAGACGAAGACGCCGCGTCGCCCGTAGACGGCGTCCGAGCCGGCGGCAGAAAGGTGCCGTCCGACTCGTCGGCCGAGCCGAGGAGCAGGTCGATGTTCGCCGCAGCTGCAGCTGACGCTTCAGAAGCGTCGGTATCCTCAGTGGTGAGAAGACCGGACGTAACGTGTGAGGGTGGTGCGAGGCGTTGGACCGCTGGCAAATCCGGTTTTCGGGTGGCGGATGGGGTCGGGCGCGGCACGGTAGGAAGGAACGACTCTAGACGCACGGGTTCAGGAGCGACCCGCTAGAGAGGGGGGAAAAATCGATGAAGGCATTGTAGCGTACACATAGCGACGCACCTCGTTCACGGATAGCATAAAGGCATCCAGCCTGTTCAGCAAGCCGCGGATGTCCGCAAGGCGCTTCCCGAGCTTTCTGCGCGTTCAGCTGGTCGGTGCCAATGTTCCCCTGCGTTTGTATTCGAGAATGTGGTGAAGTGCACTCACGCCGAAGGCTGAATCTCATTGTCGAGCTCCACGTTTCCCAGCAATTTTCGGGCGTGTTTCAGTTGCTACAAGTCATACGTTGAGCTTTCCTGCAACGCGAAGAGAGACGGGTAGGAGTCTTGCTGAAGGGACCTACTTGAAGCACTCTCTCCGATTCAAGCCACTGCGTCCAGCCGCGTCCAGTCCCCCAGGCGGCCTCGTTGACGGATTTGTCGAGACGCCGCACAAGGCGGACGAGGTTAACTCGGTCGTGGACGACCTGTTCTTTGACTGTCATTTCGACGAAATACGATTAGAAAGACAGAAGAGGATATTATGTGTCGAGGAGGGGCTGCAAGTACTGTAGGTAGCCGTGCACAGTGGTGGTGGTTCTGTGTAACGTAATTAATTAACACCCTGTGGCTGCGTACGTGCAATTATCTTGACAAATTGCACGCGAATGCCATCACGCGGGACACAGGCTACACGACGCAGACGCTGGATGGTAATACATAGGAGGGTTCAGATGCTCTCCATCGCGTGGATAAGTGGCCTTCCCAATTTTGCGACATACTGTACCGGCTTCAAAATAAAGGTCTCGACGCAGTTCTGACGCCACATCTTTAACGACCTCTAAGAAACGGCACTATCTATGTTTCCTCGAGGAATCACTGTCTCATTTATACTAGAATCGGCGCTCAAGGGTGTCGCGTTCGAAACATGGTTCGCAAATGCACGCAAGAGACTGACGTCCGCGGTAAGTATCAAGGATGAGCAAACGTAACTGTCAGGAGTTCTATAGTCCTAGATTATGACGCGCAGAAGGCATGTCGAGTTCGCTCGATTTCGAATTCGGTTCTACTTAAAAGCGACTGCAAGCAATCGGCTTGCGGAGCGATGGTGAACGATCAAGAGATTAAAGAGAAAGTACGAGATATCTATCGCAGTTAGATACAGAAGTTCGAGCTTACAGCTCGTTACTTGTCAATTGCTACTCGCAGTTACAAATAAGTACAACTGTCGGTACGGTCGACTCATCTATCCAACAGTCCATACGAGTCAACCGGAGTCATGAACCATGAACAAGTCAAGTCAAGAAACAAGTCAGACATAATACGAGTCCGTGGAGTCAGATTCGCGTGTCATAGACGGACCAGGAGCGGACCAGCTACTATGCCCGAGATATCATAATAGGAAGCTTAGGAGAGAACAACTCGACTGATCCTTTTACAGATGGACTCAACAGGGCGCCCCATCTCCAAACTACTTCAGCTTTAGTCGGTGCAACTCGGAAAGCAGGAATGATTTGCGACAATGCGACCTCTGTATACAGTAAACCAGTCAGATCCGTAAGATATTTTTGAAATGCCTTCGCCTTACTTATTTCTAGCTGTGAAAACTTGAAGCCGCTACGCGTTGGGTCAGCCCAGCTCATTTCAACAAGGCAAACCCATATACGTACATGCAGGCCCGCGGACCACCAATGAATGTCAAACTGACAGACCTAGTTAGCAATGGAGCATTATTGCCGCGAGGATCTATTTCGCTCACGTATTAGCATATATGGCCTGGATATTTGCCTTTGGAACGCTCTCGGGAAGTGGTTCCAACCAACGCTCCGGTTTCCATTCCGCCGCATCAGGCCCCCAAATCGATGGGTCGCGATTAAAATTGAAAATATGGGCGTACACGTTTGTGTTTTGCGGTACGAAGATTTCATGCATTTCGCGTCCGTCCACATCGTGAATGGGGGAAGAAAGTGGGAGGATGACATCACTCCGTGCACTGAGGGCTAGTAAGTACGAAAGTTTGTAAGGTGGGACTGATCCCATACGTTCTCATTGCTCCAGGAACCGGCGGGTAACTGTAGCACCTTTCAATATGAGCCCGGAGAAACAAATCTGTCAACTTACAGGCGCAGAGTTTCGCGACACACTGCTTCTAAGAAAGGTAGAGGAGCTAGTTGATCATGCGTCGGCTCCTCATTGTCCTCACAAGCCTCTTTCAGCTCTTTTCTGAGCTTATCCTGGACGTCTGGATGTAGTGCAAGTAGATGTACAATTCGGGATAGAGCCGAGGACGTTGTATCTGTTGCCGCAAGGACAAAGACCCTTCAGGAAATGTTCTGGTCAGTATTGTCCACGAATCAGGAACGCACAGCGTGACGTACGCCATTTGTGCAATCAATTCATCTTCGCTCAGTCGATTATCCTCGGATTCCGCCGCACTAGCTCGCACTAGTAGAAATCTCCACGTCAAAGTCTTCAGTTGGAAAATGACGCCGTGTTGCACGTACTGAGAATACTGATGATGTCCTTGCCTTCTCCAACCTGCTTGACGGTTGCATCATCACCTAACTCTAGTAACTTCTTCTTTGTCTCGTAAACACGCTTCGCTTCGGCATTCAGGGTCTCAGCAAGGTCCAAGAGATGATTCAACTTCGGCCATGGCACCATTCTTCCTACCAACTTCAGAAATTTGGGGTTGAATGTCTTGTAGATATAGGGAAACAAGCTTGCGAGGGCCAAAAGAGAGGACGTAGCCGGTCTAGAATGCAAGTCAGACTAACGCTGTCCTTCGAATATTCATTGTACTGACATCCACTCCTTGAGCGCTTTGCAGTATTCGTTATTTTTACCATCAAAGGTGCCAAAGGAATACCCGAGGCCAGCTTGCCCTATAACTTCGAGCGAAAACTTGTTCATCCAATCGGCGACGTTGATCTCCTGTTCGCCGTTCGCCACAATCAACTCGAGGCCCTCACGCAGCTTAGGAGAGTGAGACCGCGAAACCGCGGCAAGAAACTGAGAGTACCTGTCGTGCAACCCCATGAAAAATAGGGGTCATATTGCGCAGATGATTGACGCTGAATGCCGGGTTCAACAGTTTTCGTTGCCTCCGGTGGTGAGTACCTAGATCAGTGGCAAAGTCAGCACATACGGGGGATTCGGAAACAACTCGCTGACCCGACGTTCCAAGTAGCCCTGGACCAAATGACTGCATGGTCGTGCTTCACGAGTTAATGCACAGCACCAGGTCTCACTCGAAATGGGGAAAACCTACTTGAGGACCACCTCCGTTTCCTCGAAGATGGTCGGATCCTTGATAAAAATGTTGTTGCATGCCTTTGGGTCAGTTACGATGAGTTGTACGTCCTGTTCCAAGCGATTACGTTGAATTAGGCCTCGTAGCCAAAAGTCTTCGCCAGCCGGACATACCCAAAGAAAGCCATAGGTGCGTGATACGGATCCATATGTCCTCTGTAGTCCTTCGTGGAAAGAAGTGGCATAGGGGTTGAAGAAGTGACGCCAATGACCTGCTCATTCCTTTCAAAATGGGGCCCGCTTCTGTGAGCCGTGAATCTCACCCCAGATAGGTGAGGCGTTCGGTGGCCCCGGAATTTTGTGGAGGCCCCGCTGCCTGAATCTATGCCTTACGAGAGAAAAGGTGGCCGCACAAGCCAGGGCCGCAAGGACATACGCAACAAGTCGGAAGAGGAGAACAACCATGTCAAGATACAGAGGGATGTGCAGTTCCACATAGATGCAACCTCCGTGCGGTCTATATAATGAAAATGACGTTGCCCGTAAGAACGAAGAGATGATGGCACTAGGTCAAGAAATCATGAATGGTTCGCTACGGCCCCGAGTACCACTCGGGGCTAGTAAAAAACCGCATTCCCACGACCAGATGTGTACAAGCCAAGAGTCAGAAACGGAGTACATTGCTGTTCGAGGAATGTTCAGACTTTTCCAGAGCGACGGAAGACGGAATTTACTATGCATGAATGACCGGTTAACCGAATACTAGTAGAGTCTGAATGACTCGGTGGCGGAACAACTAGCACTGGAGTGAGCTGCCAGTGGGGCTCAGGCTCAAGCTTGTGATAAACTCCTCTAAGATAGAAATGAATAAGCATTACACCTGGAAGTCTCTAAGTACAGTCAGTAATGTAGATACTCATAAAATCCACGTACCCGGTCACAGTAAGATAAGTACCGTGTCCGAGTCAGACCCGAACTCGAACATCCGAGTCGAACAGGAAGTGGTGCCAACCAACGCTCCGGTTTCCATTCGGTTGCATTGGGCCCAGACTGATGGGTCACAGTTTAAATTACAGATCTGGACGTACAAGTTTGCGTTGTTCGGTACAAAGATTTCGCGTCCGTCGACATCGTGAATGGAGGAAGAAAGTGGGAGGATGATATCACTTCGTGTGCTGCAAGCGAGCAAGTAAGTACGAAAGTCTGTAAGACGGGACTGATCCACCACATACGTTCTCATTACTGCGGGTAACTGTAGTAGCATTCAATATGAACCTGGAGAAACAAGATCGTCAACTTAAAAGCGCAGAGTTTCGCGACAAACCGCCTCTAATAATGGTAAAGAAACAAGTCGACCACGCATCAGCTCTTCATTGTCCTCAAAAGCCTCTTTCAACTCTTTTCTGAGCTTATCCTGGATGTCGGGATATAGTGAAAGCAGATGTGAAATCTGGGATATTGCCGACGCCGTTGTATCCGTTGCCGCAAAGATAAGGATCCTAAATAATGTTCCAGTCATTAGTATCCACGAATCAAGAACTTACAGGGACGTACACCATTCGTGCAATCAACTCATCTTCGCTCAGTCGATCATCTTCGGATTCCATCGCACTAGCTCGCACGAGAAATCTCCACGTCAAGCCTTTAGTCAGGAAATGGCGCTTGTGACGTACGTACTGAGAATGCTGATGACGTCCTTGCCTTCTCCAACCTGCTTGATGGTTGCATCATCGCCTAATTCCAGCAATTTCCTCTTTGTCTCGTAAACACGCCTCCCTTTGGTGTTCAGGGTCTCGGCAAGGTCCATGAGATGATTCAATTTGGCCATGGCAGCATTCTTCTCACCATTTTCGGGTCGAATGTCTTGTAGACATAAGGAAACAAGTTTCGGTAAACAGAGAGGAGGTGGCTGGTCTAGAAGGCGAGTCAGACAATGCTGACTTTCAAGCGTTGGTCGTACTCACAGCCACTCCTCGAGCGCTCAGCGGTATTCGTCGTTTCTACCTTCAAAGGTGCGAAAGGAATACCCGAGACCAGCTTGCCCTATGACTTCGAGCCCAAATCTGTTCATCCAATCGGCGATGTTGATCTCCCGTGCACCGTTCGCCACAATTGAGGAGACTAAGACCGCGAGTTCGTGTAGCAAGAGACCGAGAGTACCTGTCGTGCGGCCCTATGGAAATTTGGAGTCATATTACGCAGATGATTGACACTGAATTCCGGGTTCAGCAATTTTCGTTACCTCTGGTGGTCACAGGCCTGCTCTGGTGTTGCTCTGTATATAGTAAGTTATACGCGAGTTCTGACAGCGCTACGTGAGCACCTGGTGGCAAAGTCAGTGCATACGGGGGATTTGGAAACATCTCACTGACCTGATATAGAAATGGAGAAAAACTACTCGAGGAAGCCCTCTGTCATCTGGAAGATGGCTGGATCCTTGACAAAAATGTGGTTGCATGCCTTTGGGTTAGATACCACGAGTTGTTTGTCCTGTTCCAAGTCATTATATTGATTTTTAGGTCTTGTAGTCAAAAGTCTTCGCCGGCCGGACATACCCATAGACGCGTGCTACGCCTCCATATGTCCTGTATAGTCGAACTCTTCGTGGAACGAAAAGTTGTACATGTGACGCCAATGACCTGCTCATTCCTTCAAGATGGGGCCCACTTTTCGGTGAGTGTCATTAACCCGTCCTAGAGGGGTTCGATGGCCCTGGGATTTGGTGAAGGCTCCGCTGACGCGGTGCCGAAGCATACCAAGGAAGGTTGCACAAGCCGGGGCTACAATGATACCGAAGAGGAGAAAAAGACACGCCAAT
>QFDV01000139.1:11233-28614 GCA_003315845.1 Lactarius trivialis
GAGTCTCAAAATATCCAGTTGATAAGACGTTATCGTATAATAAATAATTGATAATATATTGACACGTCAACGTTTGGATCACTGGACCTATTTCCAGATCAATCCAACGGCCATGCCAAAGGCCTACCCGCTCCCTACTGACCTCTCTCCGGCGACTGTCGCGAATACAGCCTCGCTGGTTCGAATTGTTGCGTTTGCTTTAATCTCTGGTGCTGCCATTGCATCACGTTTGTTTGCTGTCATCAACTTTGAGAGTATTATACATGAATTGTAAGTTCCATCGCCTCCTTTTCAACCCCATTCCTGATCCACATTTGCGCCTCAGCGACCCATGGTTTAATTAGTGAGTCCCTTTCTCAGTGCGCTGGGAATATGCCACTGAATCCAAGTTAGTCGTGCAACAAGGGTACTCGCGTCCAAGGGATTCTACGTACGTCCTATTTCGGCGACGTGCTGAGTTGGTTCTCTGACATGTGTACAGGAATTCTGGAACTGGTTTGACCCCACGGCATGGTACCCGTTAGGTCGTGTCGTCGGTGGCACGATATATCCTGGCCTTATGGCAACCAGTGGTGTCATCTACAACCTTTTGCATTCCCTTCACCTCCCCGTCGACATACGGAATGTCTGCGTTCTCCTCGCTCCTGGCTTCAGTGCCCTCACGGCCTGGGCAACCTATATGTAAGCTCAGGTCCACTAGCCTATTTTGCCCGTACTTACTCGTTCTATTACAGGTTCACAAAAGAAATGAAAGATGAGAGTGCCGGCCTTCTAGCCGCCGCCTTCATTGGTATTGTTCCCGGGTACATATCCCGTTCCGTCGCAGGATCATACGACAATGAAGCCATCGCCATCTTTCTCCTTATGTTTACCTTCTACCTCTGGATCAAAGCTATGAAGCAAGGCAGCGCGCTGTATGGCACTCTCGCAGCCGTTTTCTACTTCTACATGGTTGCTGCTTGGGGTAAATCCCTCTAGTTTGGGACAAGTGACCTCGACTCACGTACGTTTTGCAGGTGGCTATGCATTCATCACAAATATGATCCCATTGCACGCTCTCACCCTCACGCTGATGGGCCGTTACACAAACCGCCTTTATGTGGGCTACTCGTCATGGTATGCGATCGGCACACTAGCGAGCATGCAGGTACCCTTCGTTGGGTTCCAGCCCGTCCGTACCAGTGAACATATGGGCGCCCTAGGTATGTGCCCAATGTCTTGTTCGATACTCCACATCAATCGATCCCCCTTCAGGTGTCTTCGGCCTTTTGCAGATTGTCGCGTTCGTGGAACTCGTTCGGTCTCATGTATCGTCCAGGCAGTTCCAGCAGCTCTTGTTCGGAGCTGTCATCGGAGCTGGTATCCTCGGTACACTGGCCATCGTTGGTCTCACGTACAATGGATGGATCGCACCATGGACTGGACGGTTTTATTCTTTGTGGGACACCGGATACGCCAAAAAGTCGGTGGTTGAGCCCGCATAACCGGATATCTCTGATAATGGTTTCCATAGGTACATTCCGATCATCGCCTCCGTATCCGAGCATCAGCCCACTGCGTGGCCGTCCTTTTTCATGGACCTCCATTTTCTCATATTCCTATTTCCGGCGGGCGTTATCTTGTGTTTCAAACAGCTACGCGATGAGCACGTATTCGTGATCATCTACGCCCTTGTCGCGAGCTACTTTGCTGGCGTGATGGTGCGACTGATGCTCACGCTCACGCCAATCGTCTGTGTGACTGCGGCGGTTGCTCTCTCCAGCGTTTTTGACACATATATCGACCCAATGGAGCCGGAGGTGTCGGACGGTGATAAGGTAGACGCATCAAAGAAGGACAAGTCTGCTGCAACTCCTGGGTCCGGCGCGTCCGTGGCGGAACTCCTGACGGAGATGGTGACATCGAGCCCCTCCGCCACGAAGAAAACCAAGCCGGCGCAACGGGGAATCTTTGGGCTCGACACGCGCGCTGCTGTTATCATGAATGCGCTGGGGATGTTGTTCTTTTTCGTAATGCACTGCACGTGGGTGACATCCGCGGCCTACTCGTCGCCCAGCGTCGTGCTTGCATCGCACAACCAAGACGGGTTGCAGCTTATCGACGACTTCCGGGAGGCGTACTATTGGCTTCGCCAGAATACACCAAAAGATGCAGTGGTCATGAGCTGGTGGGACTATGGTTATCAGATTGCTGGCATGGCGGACCGCCCCACGCTCGTCGACAATAATACGTGGAACAACAGTAAGCGGTTCATTTGGTGTCTCCATACGTCAAATTTGATACCCTCTCTCACAGCTCACATCGCGACGGTGGGTAAGGCTATGTCCAGTCCTGAAGAGGTCGCGTACCCCATCCTTCGTAAACACGATGTCGACTACGTGCTCGTCATCTTCGGTGGTGTGATCGGCTACTCGGGCGATGACATCAACAAATTCCTTTGGATGGTGCGCATCGCCCAGGGCGTCTGGCCCGATGAAATCCAGGAACCGCGGTACTTTACCCCTCAGGGTGACTATCGTGTTGATGACCAGGCGTCGCCTACCATGAAAAGTAGTCTGATGTATAAGTTGTCATATTACCGGTATGTCAGCAGCGCTTGGAGAAAAGTGCAGGGCTGATGATCGTTATCTTTAGGTTCACGGAGCTCTGGGGTGGTGGGAATGCGCAGGACCGTGTTCGTGGACAGACGATCCCCAAGCCAGGACCCACTCTGGATTATTTGGGTGAGCTGCACTCCCTCGTTCGCACAGGAATGGCTTGTACTGACCAGCAACACAGACGAAGCGTTCACGTCGGAGAACTGGATCGTAAGTCTCCTTTTTTGTGATGCTCTTACCTTTATTCAAAAAAATTGTGAAACTGGCAGGTTCGCATCTATCAGGTGAAGAAGGATGATCCTCTCGGACGTGACTTAAAAAGTGCGAACGCATTTGATCAGGGAAAGAAGCGTAAGCGGACGCGTCCACCTGTCCGCCGACGTGCCCTTGCCGCATAGACGTTCTTTTGTGTAACTTAAGTAGATTGATTGATAATCAGTTGCACGTGAGCAAACACGGGTATGACGTAATGAACATGGGTAGCGTGTTCGGCGCGTCTCTCTAAAGTGGTCGGCTTGATAAACATGTCTACCACTGACCCTCAACCGTCACAAATATCTAAGGTCGTTTTCTCGATCGTGTCCAAAGGTAGAAAAAACAATTCTCTTAGGTCCGTTTCTCTTTTCTACGTGATCTCTGTCCGATGCGATGCGGCCCATAGCTCCCTCACACCACGCCTCGTCCGCCACGAGGTCGAAAAAGAACTGGGACTCTCCAAGAATACGCTGGACGTTCCTAAACACAGAGAGATTGTCAAGCGCGCAATTCAGGATGCCATGGTATGTGTCTTTCTCCCGTAGTACCAGACAATGTGCTCACGAGAGCGCTGGTCCTCACAAATTGCTCCAGGAAGTCAAACAGACCCCAGGAGCGAGTGCGAGCAGAGTCAAAAAGCCTGGGAAAAACGGTTCGACACCAAAGATTGGCGAAAGTGGACGTTCGTCGAAGTCTGTCAAGTCAAAGGTGTGCCGAGAAGAGTACAATCGACTCTTCATCATTATCATATTATTTTTTTCTTCCAGGAAGTTATCTCGGACTCTGACTCGGAAGTTGAACCCACGCCGTCCAAACGTAACGTGAAGTTTGATAAGACCACGGACGCCCATAAGGTACAGTACACGCCAACTTGATGACTTCATCCACCAACCAACTCTGCAGGAGAGCGAACCTGTCCGTCCTAGTTCGAAAGCAAAGGCATCCAAGGCCGTTTCTGCAGTCGTAAAGCGCAGTTTGCAGGTCACCAAGACCACAGAGTCGGGACCGAAGCGCAAACGCCCATCCGCATCCATAGTCCAGGTCCACAAACCCTACTAACCCATTCCAGACGCCACTGATTTCCTCGTAGAGCGACTCTGACGTAGAAATTTCTGATGCGAAACCGAAGGTCTCCTCGTCTTCTCACCGCATACCAGATAAAAATAAGGTATGCATATTACGATATCTTTGCAAAGTGTTGATCACCTGGCTTCGTGTGTGAAAGAGCGATTCAGAAGTATCGTCACTAGTCGACGAACCAGTAAAGAAGAAAAGTCGGAGGAAATCTGCGGTCCGTTTTTCTGATACCTTTTTGTATGACGACGTACGGAGTCTCATCACCCAATTCAGAGCTCTGATGTTGGGAAGCCCAAGGCGAAATCCACGCGCGCTAAAAAACCCACACAGCCCCTTTCTAAGGATGAAGAATTAATCAAGGAACTGAAGGTCTCCTCGACGACTTCACGGGGCTCGTGCACACCTCTTACTGACCTAACTCGAGCAGGCGCTCGTAAGGGCATGCGGTGTGCGCAAGATGTGGGCCAATGAACTCGACGGTCTCGATCTCAGTTCGCAAATCACACACATCCGCAAGATACTCAGCGATCTCGGTATGAAAGGTCGGATGAGTATGGAACAAGCCACAAGGATCCGTGAACGACGCGAGTTGGCGCAGGAGTTGGGTACGTGACACATCCCCTCCCGAGACGATCGAGAGATGTCCATGGTTGCTTGCCCAGATGACGTGCAGAGATTCGGGAGGGCCATAGCATCCGGGACACCGTTCGAGACAAGGGGAACGAGCAAGCGCATGTCCAAGGGTGGTGAGGAGGAGGACAAAAATACCCACGACGACGCCTCGGGTCAGGAAAGTGAGAGCGCCTCCGACCGTGAGCAGCCCGTAGTCGTAAGTGACCCTCCCAGTCCGAGCTTCCATATTGGTCTGATTGGATCGAGCAAGAACAACGCGCGGAGGAGCATCATGGCCTTCCTTCAGGACCAGAGCTCAGACAACGACTAATTCGTGTATCCGCTCTGCTGTAATCTCCCGCCGTTTTCTCTCCCGCCGTTTTCTCCTCCATCGCCTCTTCCTCTCGGACTTCTCTGACGCGTGAGTCCTGTCGCACGAGTTTTGTTACGATCGATTCGCTACCAGCGCCGACCCAAAAGCGACTCTGAACCCCCCCGAGGTACATCGCAGTAGTTACCAATTAATGCCGCAACAAGTGCCCGGCTTGGGACGGATTTCTCCAGTCACCATGTTTTCAGCATCTCAAATACCTTTTTTTTTCCTGATCAATCAATAAAATCTCCGTACATGCATTAATTAAGGCGCGGTTTGCGTGATTATACTGCGATTCTTGGACCGTGGTGATCAAGTTCAATCTCTCCATCAAGTTTCTCCTTGCCATCACTGGCATGTCTTCGCGTGCATCGTTTTCGTCGTTTGCTCAGTGTATCAACTCTTTTGGCCTCTAGAGATCTCGTGATGTTGTTGCTCAATAGTGGGTGGTTCGAAAAAACAGTAGGACCTTTAGTCCGTGACTCATTACTAGTACTACAGTAAGTTAAACCCAAACGAAGATCGGTCCTTCGGAACAACGTCGCATCGCAATGTATGCAGTATATGAAAGTATATGTGACCAATTTCTTTAGATGGGGTGTAGCAACGACAAGTTTGCGACGAAGTTCAGAGGGTCGAGGCGATAGTCGTCGGCCCCCGTGATCACAGGAAAGAATGGGCTGTCCTGGAAGATGAGCGTCGTCGGATTTCGCACGTCGTACTGCGGCCATGGGAGCTGGAGGTTGCCATTGGGATTCAAGTTTTGAGCAAAGTAGATGAAGTAGTCGGTCAGTTCCTGGTCGCCGAATGAATTCAGGAGGTCCGTCGCATGGGCCTTGGAGAGGGCAGCAACAAAATATATAAGTTTCTTGAAGAGCAGAATTCAATTGAAAGAACTGGGGCTTACCGCTCCAACAAAGGGGGTATTCTTGCCGCGCTTATGAACTGTGTGTGTACGCTAGTAATCGGACGAATTGAAAGGCTCCGCAAAGTGTCAGACTTACCGAAAGCCCAACTGTTCTGTTTGTCGGATTGATATTTCAAGAAAAAGCGACGCGGGCCGTGGAAGACGACATCTCCCTGGATAGCCGCGATTCGCTTGAACTCCGGGCCTAGCCAACTTCAAACTCGAGGCCGAAGAGAGAAAAAAAAAAAAGCGTACTAAGAACATTCCTAATCCCAGTATCAAATGGACATCCGGCATCCGGGTCGTCTGGGTAATATTGCAAGAGAAGATCGATTTCAGCTTTCGAGGCAGTCGGCAGCATAAATGACTTCAGATAATTCTCGACTCCTTGCGTGTCGCTGCCGTCCATGACTTTAGTGAGTAGCCGAATGTCAAATCGGCTGGAACATACGAGACGTTTAGAGATCCCAGCGAGAACAACGAACCCTCGTCGTCGCAGTTCCCTGTCAAAACGCGCTGAGCACACTACGCCGCGGAGTAGGACATATGGTAATGGCATGCCTGTGATCATCGGTACGTTCGCGACGTGACCACGCAAAACAGAATATTGCGGTGGTTCGGTTAAGAAAACGCCATCAACGCGAGGCAAATAGGCCAGTGTAAGTCCCTGCAAGTTTCTACTGGTGAGTTACATGGCCAAGGCGGCAACGGGCTGCCACACACCTGATAATTGAAGAAGTCGGGCGAGATATCCATGGCATACTTGAGCCTGGGATACGGAGCACTACGAAGGCATTCCAGGGTGTCAGGGCTGCCGTCACAAGCCGCGTTCCTCACGAAAGTGTCGTAAACCTCTTGGCCACTGGGATGATCAATATCCCCGACGGGAATAGGGCCACCCGATTGCATGATCGCGGCCCGGAACAAGCCCTCTTGATCACCATTATTGACCAGCATGTGCAGAGCCACCGAAATGGCGCCCGCGCTTTCCCCCCATCTGACAGAAGGGGATATAGAGTAAGGGACATTTGTAAAAGGATATTTCAGACGCTGTGGGCTGACATTGTCACTTTAGAAGGATCACCACCAAATGCCGTGATATATTTCTGCACCCATTTCAAAGCGAGACGCTCTAAAAGTTAGATTTATTATTTGAAATTCTTTTTGCGAGATTAGGGCCAGCTCACGATCTTGCAGACCAAGGTTGCCAATCTTCGCCGCCTTGACTTCTTTTCCAGGCAAGAAACCAAGCGCTACGGAAAAAGTACAGAACAATTTAGAGGGTGTTTGGGAGCACAAAGATTGTACACAACGTACCTGAGAGACTGGCAGCCGCAGGGATTGTCTTGGCAGCCGCATCATAACATAGAGGGTTACTAGTACTCACCGGTAGTTCATGCTCACAAAGATAACTGGCTCCCCGATATGCACGGAACGTGAAACAATAATCCCGCCATCGTAGCTTCCCATATGTTAGCCACCACAAAAGAGAAAATATTGCTCATACATAGCTGTTCCACCTATCTCAAAACCGCCACCAAAGATCCACTATATCGCGGCAGTGAGCAGATATCACCAGCATCGAAGTGCCCGCACCGATGCTTACGACAAGTACTGGAAGCTTCGATGTCGGCGTGGCGTTCTCGGGTGTGAAAACGTTAATGGTCAAGCCTTGTTCCAGCAATGAAAAGGTGCTCAGAATATATCAGCGATGTGCGAAGAGGACGCCTCACAGTCTTCGCTATCAGTCGTCACGTCCTCATATAAGTTGGCTACGATATTGTTTACATCCTTCTCCAGTTGCGAATTGAGCCCATCAGGAAGGGCCAGGCGCTGTTGCGGGCACGACGGCCCAAATTTGTGGGCCTCATAATTGCCTTCGTAGGGCGGAAGGGGTTCGGGCGGGAGCAGACGCAGGTTAGGTTGCGCGTAGGGAATCCCCAGGAATTTGGCGGTTTGACCGCTACAGACTCCATGTAACGTTGCATTATCGAGATAGGCTAGCGGGGGGAGACCGGCACCCTGGCAGAATCCAGCCTGCGCAATTGCGGGAGCATCGGATCCCTGTACCGTCAAAGGCCTAATCGGGTTGGCGAGGACGGAGGCAGCTTGGTTCGCCAAAAAGGCCCAGGTGAAGCGAGAGATATACATGTCGAACGTGTCGCTCAGGTGGGGAGAGAATTGACAGATGACGATCCGCACAAGGTGGGTGTATTTGTATCATGTGGGTGTGTGCCACTGCCACTGGCCGTTGCGCACGTCGACCGCCCAGAAGATAGCACTGTCATAAGATTTTTATCAGAGACCTACATAGAGCTAAAGCGAGCCTAAAGCGGTACCATCAGATCACTTGCGTGTCCCTGTCCCTGAGACATACGATAGAGTAATGCCCAACTGTCCAATCAGGCTAGTCCTGGGTCCTGGGCACGCGTGATAAGTAAGCCACGAGGAAGTCCAAGGCAAGGATTGGTCATATCATATGGCTAGCCAAGGAACAGTTTCTGAGTTTGGAATAGTCTGTTGAACCAGAGCATTCGTCCCAGACGCAACAGACAAGCGCACTGTAGCACTCCCAAGATAAGCTGATCGCTAGTATGACAAGCCATGGGCAGAACGGTACTTCAAGTTTGGGGTGTATGTCATGAGCGTGGGATAATTAATATAGTGAACCTTGCATGCGCCACCATGTTTTCTCATGCTCAGGCAACTGGACGCGGCGAAGTTGACAGGATACTGTATTCGTGTGCTCCGAAAAAGGGACTATTATTATGATCCTCGCTCCACGCTATGAGCTCAGCATGCTGTCCTACTGCACCTTAGGATCAACTTGAACATTAGCTCCGGCGGCTGAAGGAGCTGAAAATTAAGCTCACTGGCTCGGAGCGCCATCGGTGCATCTGCACGCATCAGCCTCCTCTCGCTCGACAACTTCCACATGATTGGTTCACACGCGCTGTCCCGCCTCTCCGAATCGAACTTAAGGACACTCAATGACCGGCTCCACAAAATCAGTCATCAACTGTGAGAGCGTTTACAGTCAGTGGTCCGGTCCGGTGCAATGTAGGCTTCTCCGGATCAATTTGGGTGTATGTTTCAATCGTCGTACTTCGGCAAAAACAGTCGTGCTTAGTTGATCGTATTCATTGCGTAGGGTATTGTAAGCACACTTTGGTGTCGCAGTTGGATGTTCTGACCAGAGAATAAAATTTTACAGATGGTGTAGCAATGACAGGCCCGCTATAAAGTTCGATAAGATCCGGTGCATGTGTTCACGTGCATGAGTGCCGCAGCTGATAACTTCTTTCACTCAGGCTGGGCTCTGGGCGAAGGAATCGCGCTCAAACACTCACCGGTCCGAAGAGTGGAGAGTATGGTTCCCGCGCTTGTGAATCCGTGCAAGCTGCAGACCCACTACTTGCAAGTTGCCTGCCATCTGGCCCTGTATTTTAAGGCCAGAACCTGCGGTGCCTGTGGAACGGAACTGCGACCTCCGTGTAAAATGGGCGGCCTCACCACCCTAGTCATTTGGGTAACAATAGGAGAAGCGAGGACAGGGGGCGCAGCGTCACGTCAAGAAATCCAAGTCCGTCTAATTTTACGAGACGCGCAAGCAGGAGAGCCCCTGGTATGGACCCAACTAAGGAACAGAATGCACTCGGCAAGTCTTACTGTAAGTGGGGTAGAAAGTACATGTGTTTCGTGATTGGCGCCTCGTGTCGAGCCCAGGATGCTCCATCGTTTCCTGGTCGGTACGGCGCTGCGCCCGCGTGACCAATGTGGGCCTTTATCGCGATTGGAAGTTTACGCCCATGAAGAGTCTGCCTTGCGCATCGTGATCAGCGCGACTGTCTCATATTCATCTTCCCATTGCGCAGAGTGTCCGAGTCTGCCAGTAGGCCGTGGCGTGTCTGAGACACGAGTGTATTTGGTTATACAGTAACAACGTTTTGCTCCGAGTCGAAAAATGTGAACGCACGAGTGTGGGATGGGATGTCATGAGACTTGATCGTGCTGATCTTCTTGATGATATCATCAGATATTGCAACAGAGTGACTGTGTGCCAGTGGGGTGGGGCGCAGCAACATCTAACACATGCCAGTCGCGGCGCCTAATTTCCGTTTTGGAACCAATGCGGTGCTGCTAGCAATTGGTCAGATTAGGTCATATTGCACTAAGTACCGAGCGCTACCGAGCAAGCATTTGGATTGGTCGGACGGGCCACTATCTTCACGTCTCTTCTCTTGCGTCTTGGGAATCATCTCAACGCGGCACAATGCTCTCAAGTCTTACCTCTTTATTGTAAACTGGGTCGCGGACCTCGTATGGAGTCAGGGAGTGGGAAAATAAAATAATAGTCCCAGCACCAAGCAGTGATGGGGAAAACAATGTAAGTACGGTACATAGGCATTTTTGAATTGACAATGCCGCACGGCTCTATCGTCTGCGTGACTTGCGGAGTAATGTTTCCCAAGGGTTCTACGTGTAAATATCTGGAGGTGGCATCGCAAGCATCGCACTTGCTGTAGTGAAAAAATACTTCCGCTCGCAACATCAAAGTGAAGCGGCAAATATTTAGCACGACCTTGGCGAGCTGGGCTAGACACGAGGGATATTGTCGTTGATCGCCCGTAGAAGGTCCACCGCGGCCTGTGCGCTCCCCACCTAATACCAAGTTTCAGGATCGAGCCTGGGGTAAGAGAAAATAGCGCACCCGAAGGTTATAGTGTGTTGTCCCGCTGGGCGTCAACACGCTAAATCGTAGGTACCGCGGATCCTGGGCGATTGAACAGCTCATGCCACGAAAGAGTGTCACATTCAACAGCACAGCGTATACGGCGTCCTTTCGCATCACTTCATGCGACAAGAAAAGCAAGAAGAAGAAGGAAAAAAAAAAGGGGGGGGGGTATAAGTTCTAGGACGCTACCGTTGATAAAATAAAACCTACCTAGTCGCGCACCGCTGTGGTCCGCCCGCCGCCTGTTGAGGCGCAATAAGCCAGTCCCGCGCTCCTTCCACTGGTTCTGCTCGCTAAGCACGTATAACTTCCCGCGCACGCTGTGTATCGTCTCGTCCTCTTCCTCGCCTGTCAATACTGGACAAAAGACAAGTCAACGCTCCAAAAACTGGTAATAAAGAAATGTTGCAACTGGTTTTACCCTCCTGCTCAGCCCACTTTGCACTCGTGATGCCATCTCCCCACACACCCGACCCACCGTCAGGCTCGTCCTCCTCGTCGCCGCCCGAGCCGGAACCGGCTCTTAACCGTTCTCCGAACGTCTTCTCCGCCCCGACACTCCCCTCACGCAAACTACTGCTCTCCCCGCCGTACTCGCCAGGAGCGACACTATCGCTATCCCCACGAGCGCGTTTTGCTGCTGGTGCCCCAGTAGATCCAAACAAGCCTTGGGCACCCCCAGTTGCATATACCGCAAAAGGGTTCGACCGCGCCCCCGTACCAGGGCCTGGAGAACCAGAGCGACGTACAGGGGACCGAGCCCGCGCGGCCGCTGATATGAGTGGTGACGCTGCGGACGCGAACGCTTCAAAGCCGGTCCGCTTGGCGGGCGTTGGGCTCGCGGCGCGCTGAACTGGGGAATTTGGGACGGTCTTGGGTGGGGAACTGAGTATGGAGGGAGCAGTGATCAAAGTGGGGGCAGCATTCGAGATGGGAGTCGCCGCCATGATCGTGGTCGTGGTTGTTGACGTGGTTGCGGCAGGAGTGGAAGAGGTACCGAAAAGGCTAGGGCCTTTAACAGCTCCAAATGGCGAGGTCACAGCCGCATACGCAAGGAAGCCACCGCCGCCCTGCGTACATGTCAGCTCATAAGTTATTAGAACCGGAGAGTGGCCTACAAAAACAGATCCAGACTTAGCCCTAGGCGAGGCGGGCGTGCTCGGCGTGTGTACATCTGACCCGTTCTTTTTCTTTGTTGGACGGTCCTTCTTATCTATGTCTTTCTCTGGCGGTGGTGATGCACGTTTTGGCTCGCGCGGATTAGGATCCACGTCTCCGTCCTCATCCTCGCGGGGGCGCTTGGTTGCACCATCGATCTCGGATTGCGGTGGTGAGGGTCGCTTGATCTCCTTCGGATTGGAGTCCGAGCCGGCATCAGAGCCCGACAGTTCCTTACTTAAAGGGCTGTCAGGATCACGGGGAGACGTGGCCGCGGGCTGAGATATAGGGTTAGCAGAGGTCGTGGCGCGGACGTCTTCGATAACCGGGGGTACGGAGATGATCGGTGGCGCCGAGAGGGACTCCAATGCTGCAGCAGGAGTCGCTTCGGCTACTGGGATTGATGGATCAACAGCATCCTCAGCAACAGGGACTTTCACGGGTTGATTCTGTATTTCGGGGGTTGGAACGGTGGATGTCGGGGATGATGTCCCTATCCGGGCTTGTGGTTCTGGGGGCGCTGCATTATCAGGCGCCGTGGTGGCCGAAGCGATGTCGACGCCAGCTTGCGGCGCGCTTTGGCCATTGATATCTCCAACACCTTGAGAAATTTGGCACATTTTCGATTCGTCAGGCGGCGAAGGCTGTGGGGACGGAACTGGCCCTTCATTTTCTAACGCATCGACAAAGTTTTCGTCTTGTTCCTCATTGTCGTTTTCATCGACCTCTGCAGGAGTCGATAGTGCGCGGCTTTTCTTCACCGGTGACCGCGAGCGATGTTCATGCAAGGCGGCGCCCTGTTCCTATTTTCTTTGAAGTCAGATGGACGCAACACGCATTGAGGATGGGGACGAATTAGGGTCACGCACGGTATCATCCGGTTGTGGGGTTGCGGGCTCGAGGGACACTTCACGTTCCCGTTTCTGCGGTATGGCGGGATCTGAGCAGGGCGCTGGGTAAGCCACGAGGGAGGCATGCACAGCAGGGAAGCGGAAGCGAACGCACCTACGCCGCGTGCAGCGGTGACCTCACCGTCGAGACTAGGGTCGAGATTGTCTATTGTGAGCGCGCCTTGGTCGGAAGACGGGCTGTGTGCCTCTGTGGGCTCGTGAGGGGAAGACTGAGACATGGATGATATGGGCTGGATGAAGAAAGAAAGGAAAGAGGAGAAGCTGAGTGTTGTGAGTGCGTGAGTGCGAGTGAGCGACACCCTCGTCTGAATTCCCATTTCAGTCCCGCCTCGTGCTGCTTCATTGTTCTTTACGGTATCCAGTACTCTCCCACTCCCGAGTCCACATCTCGAACTCATACTTCACCCCGAGCTCCTTCTGCAATCCCTTCGGTACCTCGAACCCCGCCCACTCGCTAAGAGCATCGTGCCCCGCCCGCGTCCACTCCTGTCCCCTCTCGCCCCCGATAAAGTCCGGCATGAATACGTCGCACTCCTCGAACCCAGGTTCGATGATCCGTGTCAGAAGCACACGTTCCGCAAGCGGCAGCGCTGCGGCGTAAAGCTTCGCACCCCCGATCACGAAGAGCCGGCTCGCGTCAGTAGCGCGCGCGCGTTGGAGCGCGGCCTCGAGGCTCGATGCCAAGATCACCGTATCCTCACCACCCTCACCCTGCCTTTTGTTTCCGTCCGTGCCCGTGCGTGTCACGCCTCTGTCGGTCCAGCCAGACGGTGGATCAGCGCGCGTTCCATGCTAGTCTTCGAGCGAGATTCACGCACAGATCGTACTCGGTTTGCCGCGACACGACGATGTTGATCCGGCCTGCAAGCGGGCGGAAACGGTGCGGTATGCTCTCCCATGTTGCGCGGCCCATCACGACTGCGTTCTTCTTGTTCTTCTCGCCCCCAACCTCCTGCGCAGTGTCCTTTCCGCTCGTCACCTTGGTGAAATATTGCATTTCTCGGGGTAAGCGCCAAGGCAGCTTGCCTGCATGCCCGATCCCGTTATTTGTTGTTGCAGCGACAATGAGTGTTACGCGGCTCATTGGTGATACAGTAACAATATACTCTGAGATGATAGATGAAGTTGACGGCTATTTTGACTCGGGTAATGCTTGTCCTTGTTTCAAAAGAGGAAAGGGGACGGTGATTCAATTGTACAACCGTACTAGCGCCTACAGTAGCGCCATGACAGTTGTAGGCCTCAAAACTGTAAGGAGCACGAACGTATTGCGGCCGAACAGGCCCATAATTGTCTATGGAAAGGAATGGTAGCCGTATACGCTCTGGAAAAAAAAACACCACAAAAAGCCAACCGAGAAAGACGCTCTGGATGACCGTGAACAAGTAGGTCGAAGACATTGAGCATGGTCAAATAAACAGCAGAGCAGAATAATGACAATGAAGAGAATGACAGCGGGGGGATGCCATGGAGCAGGTAGAAGATGAGAGATATTAAGTCATACAAACGACGGAGAGAATGAGGCCTAACGAGGGCTGGTTTATGGCGATGATGCACTATCCTCGATCGCGCCAATCGACAACCGCTCACTAGCAAGGGCAAGCATACTTCTCAAGTCGCGTTCACACACAGGCTTGGTTAATATCCTAGAAACAACTATCAGCACACATAATTTCCAAGCCTTCGTGTACTCTGACATTGGAATAGCAGGGAAATGCACGCACTTGTCCACGCGTGCCTCGAGGTATTCTTCTTGATCTGACAACAGCGCGTTACCCGTCACACCAACGTCGAAATTACTCCTCCCTTCCTCCCTTAGTTTCGCGACCGTTGAGAGGCCAGTCATGACGGGCGTCTGATTGTCCAAAAACTGGCGAAACGTCCACTACAGTCGCCAAGCACCATCTCAAGCGCAACCTCGCCGTTCTCGGCCGTGCTCACTTTGCAGCCCAGCCGGGAGAGCGACCGAGTCATCGATGTCCGCGACAGCGTCGTTGTCTACCACGAGTACTCGCAGCCCCATCGGGACCATCGTTGGTGGCTCCTCTGGCCCGCAGAACGACCGTCGTGGTTGTGGCTGACCGGGTTCGCCAATACTGGCAACGGCTGTCGCGGCGTCTCGAAGGTGACGAGGACTTCAGGATCGTGTGACATATACAGGGGGGATATCCAGAGATTCCTGCACAGAAACTGGCGACGAGAGCGCACGTGGTGTCAATGATATGGGGGATGGCATTGCGAGCGCGTCACCGATCGTGCGAGTGATCACCGAGGGCGACGCATGCGACTTGGATCCGATTTCAACTAGCCCGCCCTGTTCCATGACTGTGTATTGCCGACGAGCTTCGCTGCGACCCTGTCGGCGACCGAGCACTATCACCACTGGCCCTTTTAGCGCCTTGTCCCGTGCTTGCTCTTGGCGGTCCCGCATCGATGACTAGGCGAGGTGGAGGGGGGACCTCTTCTGGAGCATTATTTATCAGACCCCCTGATTGACGCGGACTCAGGAGTTTGGACAATTCCTGGTTATCTAGGAGCACGGGGGCAGGAGTCAGTGGCACAATCGCCTGCAAACCAATGCCGAGTGCCGAGAGCGTGTACCACATCAACGCATCTAGCAAGTGAAGCGAGACCATAAAGGAAGAACTGGACGTACGGACTTCGACCTAAACGTGAAGCCCTTGTCGACGCGGGACGAGACGCCGGGACGACCGCCACTGCGCTTGCCAGTGACTATCTGCCTGACAAGCGCGAGGCCAAGACCACCTTTTCGACATTGTTGCTTCCCTTTTCTCTGTTTAATTAAACGCCACCGTGTACACAAAATAAGTCAGTACGACTCCCAAAGAGACAAAACAAAATTAGACGTGCAGAACAGCTTCGACTGAACCATTTCCGTCGGTGAAATCCCGTATCCCGTATTGATCACTTCAATTCTGACAACAATCCAACTTCTCCGTGGTTCACGCGATCGATTGTGTTGGTCAAGCGAGCTTTCTGATCTCAGATATCTCAACCGTCTCATTTTCTTCGCGCTTCTCCTTCTCCTTCTCAGTCCTGTCGCCCTCCTCCGCATATTGATTTGCGGATGAGCTGAGGTGGGAGCACGCTGGAATATTCAGCCATGTGGCGATACCCAACTTGCCCCCAGGCAGTGTAAACTTCCATGCATTACTGGCCAGGTTCGTGTCAATCTGCATCAGTCGAGTTTCGTCACCAACCACAAGTGCAGGGGCGTCTTGCTCGAGAGCAGTCTCAGGATCAAGTACTAGGCACACCGCGTCACGTGCAACCTGAATTGTGCCACCAAAGAGCGAGAAACAGCCAGTCTATGGTAAATGTGACGGAAAAGGAGAACCCACTTTTTATTCATACCTTGTGGTGTGGGAGAATAACCACGCTCGCACTGAACGAATCGAGAATTGAGAAGGTAAATGGAGAGAGTCAATTATACCCAGACCGAAGCACAGATGACAGCAGGAAATCGGTTCTGGCGCAAGCCGAAGAGAGCTACAGTTTGCGCACAAGAAATTGACAAATGATTGTGAGCGTATTGAAAGTGAGTAGCGGAGAAACATGGATACGAAGTCCCTTTCCCACAGCTAAAAACTGAGAAATGTGGGTTGTTAAGACCACAGAGGGAGCTGGTGGCCTGTGACATGAGAGCCCAGAGAGAGTGAACCCATAGGGATGTGCCTACATGTACGAAAGTTCATAACACGCCATATAAAAAGATTTTGTCTATGAGTAGAACAGCGCCAAGAACGAGGACGGTGTTGACCACCCAGTTGACCAAGAGGAATATGGAGGACCAAATCGCGAGCCGCTGCGGTGCGGACGGACGGTGAAAGCGAGAATGAGAATGGGGCGATGACTAGCGTAAGATGCGACGCACTTTTTTTTTTTACGCATGAACCTGTCCTCCTTGGCATAACGCAGCTCCGATTTCTCGCCAGGAATTTTTGGGGAGAGTCTACAATGGTGGGAAAGACAAGCCATCTAAAAACGATGAGGGGTGTACTGAGGCCCCAGAAACCACCAGTGTGCAACAGCGAAGGAGTGTGCACCCACCGGTAGAGAGTCCGCCTAACTTTTCGGGGGAGATATTCTGCTCAGAGAGCGAGACGAATGACATGATATCATTGGACCACTTTCGATCGACAACTACCTCGTCGACTTGTGTGTTGTCTTCGCCTGGAGTGCTGTTGCCAGAATCAGTCAGAAAATCAGCATTGTTGGCAGCCGCAGGATGTTCGATGAGAGAGAAGCGTTCTCGCCAGGACAATGTCAGAAACGACCCCAGTGGACACGGATGCGGTATGCCTCATTGACGCGACTCGTCTTCTTTTGCCTCTGCACGGTGGTACTGACGGTACAGGAGGAGGGAGGATAACAGGAGCCTCGGGATCTACGTTGGAATCAAGAACGTCAATGTGACTCGAGCACCGGGTGAGGTGTCCTCGTGATTCCTCGAGCGAAGCGAATGTCATCAAAGGTGGAAGTGGAAGCTGTTGCGTTATCAGAAATCAGCTCGACAAGGAGACGATACGTCTTCCTGGAAAGAGAATAGGGCTGCCGCATTCGAAGCAAACGCTCTACTTAGATCTTATTCTCATACGGCGCTCGATATAAACGGAGTGGCAAGGACAAAGAGACTGGGACATTCCCTTCATCTCATCCTTGTTGTCGATCAGTCCAAAAAGGGATGAGAGTTTACACACCGGGCCATCGCCACATCAACGCAACGACAAGTTGA
>QFDV01000139.1:28630-51651 GCA_003315845.1 Lactarius trivialis
CAACACATCAACGACAAGTTGAGCACCAAAAGTCACACAGACTACGTTCAAAGTGCATTGAACGACAGTATCAACATCCCACAAAACACATAATACGAGATAAGGCCACACAGTCACCACTGGCAGTCACCAATTTCATGCATCTGTCGGAGTTTGTATTCTAGCACTGGTCCACTTCCTGGGGGTATCAGGCCTGGCACAACCTCCCATCTACTAACCCCTCTACACCTCATAAAAAAACAGTTCTGGTCTCAAAGAGCCTCTTCTTGACTTTCTCTATCCGACCTACCCCCTAGACAATTATTTAGTCTTCACAAGACTATTCACTCAATCCCGCAGAACGGCCCTGCCTCATGGCAACCTCCATCACCCTCAAAAACGGTGAACAAGTCAAAATAAATGGTGATTTCTCATTCTCGTCACTCCCTAATCCTGTCAGAGTCTGACTCGGTTTATTTCACATTTCTTTACTTACTCACGATCTAATTAAGACCATGTCTACTGTTCGCCCAGCTGGTCCATTCGCGACGGCACGCCATATTCTGTCGCACGCATCATGGAATTCCTTCCTGCAGAGGGTATGCCGCCGTCACACAAGGGAAAAGGAAAGGAGCCCGCGTCGGTGTACACGCGCGTGCGTTTAGCGTGGTACTACCGCCCCTCAGACGTGAGCGACCGCCCCGTGGCGGACTCACGACTGCTCCTTGCGGCAATCTATTCTGAGATCTGTGAGGTTGCCCAACTGCGCGCCAAGTGCTACGTTGTGCACCGCGACAAGATTACCGACCTCGCCGGTTGGAAGAAGCGCCCGGACCGGTTCTACTTCAATCGTCTCTTCGACCCATATATCAAGAAAGAATTTGAAGTGATCCAATCCAACGATGTCCGCAACCGTGCGTTGCGCCTATGACCCACCCGCATGCGGGGGGAGCTTACTGATCGCGTGACCATTTCCCAGTACCCACCCACACCCGCGATGTACTGACCCAACGTTATGAATACGTTGTTGCGGAGAAGGAAATCGTTCCTGACCTCACCGATGCCCTCCGGAACTGTGACACCTGTTCCAACTGGTGCCCTCCGTAAGTTCATCACTCTCTCACAGCCCCTCCTCCCCCTTTCCACCTGTCTCATTATCCGTTCTCGTCCCCCCTTCACGCAGACAAGAAACGGTCCGGTGCGACCGTTGCAAGTCGTTCTTCCACATGGGCTGCGTACAGCCACCTCTAATCGCCAAGCCTACTCGTGGGTACGGCTGGACATGTGGACCATGTTCGCGCGCCCATGAGCAAGCTGTTGAGGGTCATGACGTACGGCACGCCCCATCTCCTTCAACAAAACCAAAATCCCACGCGCCACCAGCGCGTGGCCGCGGGCGTCCACGGAAGGACCGCACACTAGCCGAGAAGGAAGAGAATGTGCCAGTGCGTCACTTCAAGATGTGGCCGTTCCGATACTTCGGGTCCGTATTCTTATTCTTCTGGCCCTATGATCCGAACGATGTTGTGCTGACGTAAGCGTTGGGTGCCTAGATTACATACAGTTGCTGAAGATACCCTTGGTAAGTTGTGTAGTCGACACCGATGAAATGCGTCTCGATGGCACTCATCTTGTCCATTAGATCCTGACGACCTCATATTCCCCCGGGCAACCACACGCGTTGGTCCAAAATATCAGGCGACGATTCCTGCTAAGGACGGCGCACGTGACCCAGGTTTTGGTTTTTCCCTCATTGTTGTGAAGTGAACTCACCAGCTTGCACGTTAAGATATGCAAGAACGTGGTGGAGAGGCGACGGTAGAGGTGTTGAGTCTTGTGCACGAGATGTCTGACACACAAGGCAAGCACAAGTTCCCTTCCGGTTCTAACGGCCCGCCTCAATCCGACACAGTGGGTGAACGTGAGTACCCCTTACCCCGTCCTAAGCCACTTCATGACAGCGGCATGCAGTTGAACAACGCAAGACACGCCTGACAGCGAAGCAGAGCATACGCTCAAACGTTGATTGGCTCACCGAAGTCATTCGACGTTTTTCCGAGGCGTTTGCCCTTGGTCTCGACTTTTCAACGGTGAGCATGTCCAACGTCTTCCGCCATGAAAAGGTAAAGTTATTGCACCCGTTCGCTTTAGTTATCACCACTTACATTTGACCGCACTTGGATCTAGTGGAAGAGCACAGAGACTCGTTATGCCGATCGTGAATGGGACGACGACGAAAAGGCTGCGTTCGAAGATGCCGTCCTTACTCACGGCGCCGAACTGCGTACCGTCCGTGATGAAGTTGGCACGCGCACCATCTATGAAGTCGTGCGCTACTATGGCCACTGGAAAAAGCACGTATGCTTTATCTTCACCATGACCTTACCCTAAGCCCCTCATCGCAGCATGAAACTCGGCGAGGAGAACCGCCGTCGGCGGTTACTTGGTCCTTCTGGCAATGAAACCCTACCACCGTCTGCGCTCGCCATGCCCCCTGGCGATGAATCGGATTCTGAGGGTTCCATTGTACGCACACCGAGCAAGGCACACGCGTCGTGCGGTGCCTGTCGGACGCGCGACACCAAACTTTGGTGGAAAGCACCCAAGGGCCTGCCGACGTCCGTTCTGTGCGACGCGTGTGGTATCTCATGGCGCAAGTATGCTGATCTCAACCATCTCCGGCCAATCCGCGAAGAGGCAGCTGCAGTGAAGCAGACCAAGACGGAGAAGAGGGAAGGCACACCTCTCGCGGGTTCGAATACTAAACGCGTAAAGGTATGTATCACCATATCTTAATTACTGTGAGCTGGCGTTGAATATAGAGGATCTACGTCACAGACTACCGGCTCTGTCCCTTCCACTCCATCACCACCAGTAGGCAACGGCACGCCGCAGCATCGTTGTCTCGCGTGTCACAAGTATGGTTCCGGAAAAGTGTTCAAGTGCAAAGAATGCCAGACGAGGGCCCATTCTGGTGGGGGCAGTCGATATTATCACATGGATGATCTTACATGAACCGACGTTTAGGTGCCTGCGGTATCGTTGACCCTGGCTCTGTTGAGTCCTGGATATGCGATCTCTGTCAAAATGAAAAGATCGCGGAGGCGTCACTCGTAAGTAGACCCAGTTTCATCTCCTGCGTTCCCCACGCTCACGACACACAGAACTCTGATTGTGTGCTTTGTGCGCGTTCCAAGCGCGATAGAGAAAAGAGGGCAGTTTATCCGCCAGCCGACTCATTTCTTCGCGTGTGCAAGCCTACGGAGGGCCAGGGTTGGGTACACCTTGCGTGTGCAGTATTCATTCCCGAAGTATTATTCTCTGACTCAAAGCGTCTGCGCATCGTCGAGGGCATCAGCACGATCCCCACTCATCGCTGGTCCACGGTACGTGCTGGTTCCTCCGTCCTTACTTACGTTGTCAATACAAACTGCGCCCCAGCGATGCACGCTGTGCAACCAAGTCGGCGGCGCGGTCGTTCGGTGCGGCGACTGCTCTGCCGAATATCACATCTCGTGTGCATGGTCTCGCGGGTACAAGTTCGGCTTTGAGATCCAAGCGGTACGGCTCACCAGCACCACCGACGTGTGACAACTGACATTCATCCTCGACCGTGCAGACCAAATCCGCTAAGCGCGAGCTCAGCGCATTGGTTTCCTTCAATGGCGGGGTCGGCACGATGCATCCTGTCGTGCGCTGCAAAGAGCACGAAGGCGGGCGGCGGCCGCTCATCGACATTTGCGAGACGAATGAGTTTGGCGAGGTTCGTTTTTGCTTTTTCCTAGTCACTGCTCGCCGATTTTCATCCACCCCTTCCTCATCCTCGAAACGCAGACGGCCCTGCAAGTGTATTGCAACACCTACAAGCAAGCCCCAGTCGCTCAGTCGCACGCGCTCCTGCGCAAGGCACGACGGCTGGACCTCGTCCTTGAGGAGAAGGACCTTGTGCTGAATGGGCAGGCGACAGCCGCGGCGCTTGCCGCGAACGGTGAAACAGGCGCAGGAGATCCAGAGTGTGCGCACTGCAAGACGTCTTACTCGCCATTCTTCCACCCCCTATCGCGCGCAGGCGCGTTTGCGTGCCATCGCTGCCATTTTGAGGGTCGCACACAGATGCCACTCACCAACGGGCACGTCCACGTCCACGGACTCGGGCACACACTCTCTTCCTAGTCGCTCACTATATCTGTAGACTATTGGTTTTTCAGCCTCTCCTCTCCTTTGTTCTTAGAGTACTAGGGTACCACAGCAAGGGATCTGTATGATTACATTGTTCTGTCCTGTGCAACGATTATCATGAACACTTGTGTGTGAGATTGTGCAAATACATGTGGGCAATAGAGAGAAAATTAAGAAAAAAAATGTTAGGCAAAGCAGGGGGGTAACCCGGGGGTTGTAAATGTAGGTAGCATACGGGGGTTATTTTTATGTTTTAACACGTTTGTAATACAGGACGTATGCTGGCTTGCCCTGTAGAGATGATGGCGTAGATCAGCGACAGTGGCAACAGAGAAGAGGGTTGACTCACGACGACTTCCCTCGGGTTGGCGGGTGTGACGCGGCTGTCGTCGCAGTACAGCCAGCCGCCTCGAGAGGCGATAAAAGCGGTATCTAGTGATCACGTGATGAGCCACTAAAACGAACATCCAACACGGACGATACTTACAGTGCCCACTGCTCAGACTGCCGAAATGGTTCGTCACTGCATACAGATCGTACTTATATGGGGGTATCTGCGAGCGAGGGTCATCTGGTGGGTACATTTGCATGCCAGTGCGGTCAACACCAGGTGGGAGCGGCGGGGGCATGTAGTTGGTCAAGTCGAGGCCTTTTAGAGGGAAGTCGATGAGCTTTTCTATCTTGTCCGTGAATGGGCCCTTGAACGAGAAGCGCTTAAAGTGGATGAGCAGCACGGGTGGTCGAGAGAGCGAGAGCGCCTTCGTCGCCTTGCGCAGCGTTTTGCAGCGTGGGCAGTTCCTAATCAGAACGTGAACGAGAAAGTTCCTGTCAACACACGAGGCGAGTTACTTTGAACGACCTACCATGCGTCGGACTTTTCCATCACTTCGGTCCTGACAAACGCATCGAGACACTGTTGGATATCAACCTTGCTGGTCTTGGTCGATGGTATCGGCAGGGACAAATACATGAAACTATTGTATGTCGTTGATGTCTGTCCAGAATAAAAATCCACTTCAAAGTGAAAGCAAAGGGGTTCACCTTATGACACGTCAAGCATTCTAGCCGGTTCCGGAATTGTCCCTGGAAGAAATCGACGACAATGCTATCGTTCCGCATGCGGTAGATCTTCCACTCCTTCTCGCTGGCGATTTGCGGAGGGAGTTTCTCGAGCTCCTCTTCCCGCGAAGCTGTCACCTCGTATGTAGGCTTGTTGAGGATGCGGTTCAGGTCTTCGTGCAGCCCATCAAGTAAAAAACTCAAGAACTCTTGCGAGTCATGCTGCTCCGAACCGCCAAACTGCGATGCATGCAGACAAATAGAGCGCTGACATCATTCAAATGCCCAATAAGTCAGCGCCACCAATAGAAAAAGAAACAAGTATGCATACACGAAATTGGAAAGGTGTGAGGTACGGCATCTCGCCGTGCCACAGATCGTGCAAAATCCCCGAAAACGCATGAACAAGGTTACCCTTTGTTCCCAGCGGGTTCACCATGTTAACAGCACTCTTCCACCGACCATCTACCCCGAACAAAGACATAAGTACTTCTCATCTATTGCGGTGCGGCAAAAAAAGACAGCGCACCTGTGAAGAACCGCGCAAAAGGTACGGTCGCGCTCAGGCACTGTATTGTCGAATTCATATAGCACGTATTCCCCAAATTCTTCAAGCCACTAATGCCGATCTGTACATCCGACCAGTAGGTCACGGGATACTCAGACGGGATCGTCGGTGGTGGTGGCGCTGTCGCAGGCACCGAGAATGAATGCGCATGCGTTCGCGGGCGCTCCTTCGGCGCGGCCGCGGCGGGCGGTGGGCGGATAATGTGCTGTGCTGAAAGATCAGGGTAATCAATAGGCGCTCGTGATGCGAAGCCTGCGCCGGTGAGAGCGAGTGACTCTTGGGACTGGTCATGGTACTCTGAACGCCGTCGAGTAAGTGACGACGGATGTAGGGACGCTTGTGGGGGTGAAGCGAGACCGTAGTTGCCTGCAGACCCATTGAAGGGCGAGCCGGAGTTGTGCGGAACCTGCGTGCGCGCTATTTGAGGGTATTGGATAGGGCCGTTGATCGAGGCTTGTGGTATCGTAGGGGAGACCTGTGGCGCCTGGAAGTACGAAGAGATGAGTACATTTCTAACAGCGACGAATGAAGGAAGACGAACTCCTTCAGACAGGGTACGTGGAAGCGCATTGAGTGATGACACGGATGGAGGGCGGGTCATAGTGGGCTTGCGTTGGAGACGGCGAACAGGTTCCGGAGGGGGTTCACGGGATTCAGGGAGGCTATGAGAGGGAGGGTAGGAAACGTAGTCAGCACGTCGAGCGCATCCACGACAAAATTACCCGTACCGCGGTGAGGCAGGGCCCTGGTCGAAAGAGCGGTGTGGGTAGTTGTCGGGTAGGGGCGGGGGGCGGGTATCAGACACTGGCGGGGGGTTGTGCGGTACCGATGGAAGAGTCCTGAACGTTTCCAATGTAGAACTCGTCACGAAAACACCCGACGGCGGGCGCGGCGTATAGGGAAGCTGCGCTTGTGGCAACTGCGGCTGTGGCGATGGCGGGACAAACACCTCGGTGGGTAGTGCCGGGGGCAGGGAAGTCGGTACCGAGAGCGGCGCCTCGGCCACCACGAGTTCCCGTTCGCCAAATTCACACTTCCACGCTTCGAGGCCACCGATGAGCAGCACAGGCACGCGTTTGAGGATCTTGCGGAATGCTGTCTCGTATATCGCGCGTTCGAGCTTGGCAAGCGGTGCGTCAGGTAGACCGGGAGTCTCAGAGGCGTTGTCATAGATAGCGATGAGGTCGAATTTATCGCGATTGCAAAACAGGACCCACTCATCCCGTGGCGCAACGGTTAGCGAATCTTCGATCGTCTGTCCGGAGACACTGACGCGATACGGTCAGCGTCCCTGTGCAGAAAGCGGATGGAAGAACAAAAGTGCTCACTTTTCACGAAGAAGCACGGACGGTTCGATGCATACCACGGCGTCGCCCCGGATGTGTTCGGAATCAAACGCTTCACGAGTGCGTACGTCAAGCATGAGCACCTTGAGCTCATTCCTGTACATATAGTTGTACAGCTCGCGCGGTTCCGCCATGTTCTTCACATGGAGCTCGGCGGAGGGCAAGAGAGGCGAACTGGACCCGCGAATGCCGAGTGCTCGCTTCGCCGGCGATGCGGGCCGGCTCGCAAAATGGTCGACGACGGGAGTGATGGGTGTGCTTGATGGGCGGGTGCCAAGGTCGACGGGGAGAACAGGAAAGGACTTGTTGCCGACATTGGGAGAGCGGTCGGCTGGAGGATGGGAACTGCCGGACCATGGAGTGGACTTACTGACCGAGCTGCCCGAGGTATCGGAACGAGGCTCCACGTCGGTCATCGCTCGTCGACCATCGATCTCCTCGAGTTCATCGATGGAGGGGAATGCCTGGGCAAACTCTACGGGGGTAACGAAAGACGTGCGCGGGGATGAAGAGGCCGAGGACGTCGGTGATGGGGGTCCAAAGGCGGAAGGGGACACAAATGAGTGGGCGGAAGGTGGAGGGCTCGAAACCTTGGACGACGAAGATGTACTGTGGGTGATTGTGGGCGATGATAAACCGAGGGACTGCAGAGAGTTGCGGATCGTTCGTGTGCTATCAGAGGACGTGGATGTCGGGGAAAGGGGTATTGACAAGGTAGACGGGATTTCTCTTGAGACGCGTTTGGTCGTGCCCACGGACAAACCTGCGTCCTGCAACGACCGCATTCTATCAGCGATGCTTCCGCCGGATACCTTTTGTACCCCGTTTTCAAGAGGTGGTGAGGGGTGGTGGTGTCCATTGAGTCTGGAGGAGGACATGTGAAGAAAATAGAGGGTAGGGGATGGGTAGACCTACTGTGTGGCGGCGGACCTTTCCACCTGAGACAATCTACTTTCTATGGCATGTGCGCGCTGCATAAGGTCGCTGCCCTCATTCTAAAGAGTGCAATGATGAAAATACAAGCAGGAGAGGGTGGAGGTGGAGAACATCTCACCTGCTGGAATTCAGTAAACTCCCTCCACAGCACGCCTCGTTTTCCGGGAACGCTTTCTGCCTTGAAATCCGCAGTGTCCATGAATACTTGGGTAAGGCTTGCTGCCTTCGTGAAGGCGCTGAGAGCACCCTTGAAATCTCCAGCACTTTCGCATGATTGAGCAAGAGAGATCTGGCCCTTGGCAGAACGGATGAGGGAAATTGCGGATGAACCACGACTTGCACGTTGTGCTTGCTGTATCGCCCGCTCTTTGATCTCTGCCACGGACATGTCCTCGAAGGGCCTCGGGGATCCGTTGAGTGAGGCTGGGTGGAACGATGAGCAAGAATGGAATGATGTGCGAAAAGAAACCAGACTGACTAGAAGTCGATGATGAGGGGAAAGTTGTGGGAGGTGATGGAGGCAAAACAGTGACGCTGGGCATTTCGCTGCCCCGATGACGAAGAAGTGGGAATGGATTAGTTGGCGTAGAGTAGACAAGGAAAAAATAATAAGTATAGAGCACTCAATTCGGATGATGATGACAGTCACGGCTTATATCCCGTTTCGCGACTGTCAGACTCTCTGCCTGCTGCGCTCGGTATAATCCACCTCTCATTGTTCGTATATAATACATACACCACCCAGGTCGCCTGCAACCCATTAGACCGTGACCGCCTCATTGGGTCGCCTCTCCTTTCGCCATTCATCCAAAGTCACCACGCTATCAACAACACTTTGCAGAATCAAAACCAGTGAGAGAATTTGACCAAATCCCCAGGCGCTTTCGCCAGACCCGACGTCGGCTCGATTGCGCTGGACCTGGTAACATCGGTATGAGCATGGCTTTCCTCAGGTCGGGTTGCCACGTACAATTAATTCTAAGGTCGTTACCCCGTATATCGCCGATCTGACGGACAAAGTCAAAATTATGAAGATAGCCACTCGATCAGGGAAACACACCCCACAGAGAGATTCAAGAAATGTTTGAGGTTTGACAAATTTGACTTCTCATTTGGCTCTGTATCAGATTTCACCTCCTCCTCAACAGGCTTCATATCAGGCTTCGTGTTTACAAAGACGACGATCGTGCTAAACTTGAATAAGAGCGAGCACGCAGCAAAGACGATGCCGACAATGAAGAGAGCCCGCAACCAGGTTGCAGTGGCGCGGACGCTGGCAAAAAAAAAGACATATTTGACGACGTGGTTGCATTCTGACTGCGATCCAAAATGAGAGTCTTGTGCCCACACGTATAGCACCCAGACGGTGAACACCGCGGTAGAGAACATTTGAACTGCAATGATAAGAGTTGCGCGCAACTCCCTGGAACGGAAGAACCTTCTCATGCCTGCGTCATCGTTGGTCAGTGCCATGAGAGTGATTCCTGAATGAATACAACCCGCACCATATGCGTAGACGAAATCTAGGGAGAGTATGATTTGCATGACGAATATGGCATGATACAAGTCTAGCTGGTCTTGCAGAGTTTGTACTACAGCGGTTATGACCAGACCGAGACCGAGGAAGACAGAGTTCTCATACAACCCATCCAAAAGCTTAGTCGTGAGTCCGGTTTCGGGTATGAGGGAAATTAGGAGTATCGTCGCGTAGAAATTAATGCGAGTCTGGGGCAATTAGTGGTGAGTGGAGACGTCCAAGTCAGAAAACGCGTAGGCTTACCCCAATGCCCACTATATCCGAATTAGCAATAATAGTACAGCTACTAGACATGGTCAGGTAGTGTGGGACAGGAGAGAAATAATCAGGAAGGGAAGTGGGGGAAGGGCTAAGTTACAGGTGAGACTTGACGATTGGGGAGAAAGGCGACTCACATATCTTATAATGTGACAACACTTAGGGCACCATGCACCGGGACGACAGAATCTCGGGGAACTCGAACGCTGGTAGCAAGTTCTCGGGACTTGCGCCTCGAGTGATCCATGAGTCGAAGTGCCCGTGGACAATTGTCAGGGCAACTTTATCTTCCAGGGAAAAACACATGCATGTGGCGCATAGGTCATATCAAGCACAGCGGGTACGAGGCGAACAGCGCAGCAGCCGACTATGGAAGGTCAGTTGGCCACGTGGGGCGCACAGACTGTGGCCGTGAGTCTGATGGACAACAACGTTAGCCGCATTTCAGAACACATGATGATTTATTCAGGAGTAAAAAGGGAAACAAGGATCCTGCAAGGAAGGTGTTGTGCGACTTCTGAGTTAGCGCACTTGACGGAGACGTGTCAATGGACAACTTGAATGGACAGCCATTGTGCGTGCAGGACGCAAGATATCTCCTGGTTCTCGGAACCACATCGGAAACTTATGAAGAACCCATCAATCAGATGGGGCTCTGATGAACTGGCAATGCGTGAAGAGATAGGTAGACCAGCAGCATGTCAGTGGAGCTTGAGATGGTGACAGAATTGAAGTGCATTTAGCGCGTTGACTGCAGCCATCACAGAGAAACGCACGCCGTTGTCAGCTGCACCAAAACTATAACGTTGTAAAACTCTCTTGGACACGCAGAGGTACTTCGAAGGAAGTTTTGGCGTGTGCGTGTTCGGCACACGTCGGTGGTCACCGCACATATCCGACGAATGAGACGACAGGCCACGTAGAACTACCGCTGCGCCAAGATCGCAGACAGCCATGAACGGGGAGGAGTACATTTTAAAGATTAATACGACAATGAACTCGGCTGCCAAAGATCCCCATCGAGCTGTTCTCTCAAGCCGTGGGGATACTGCACAGCATTGGGCCACAGCCTACGTACAATGCCGCCGCCTAATATGAGGCGCTCCCAGACACGCGTCTCCAGCACGTGTCGCTGCCACCTTTTGAGTTCGCCCCTATCTGCATGATATTTGGCAGCGACCGGATCGGAAGTCCCTCTGACGAAGATGCGGATTGGGGTGGGCGAGACTTGGTCGATTGGTCGTTGATGTACGTTGGTGCGAGAAGGTGGTGATATTGTGCTGTACCGACGGCGGTCAACTTCTGCAAAGTTCGAATTGGAATAAACATGACCATGTGATTGTGTGTCATACGCCGGAGCTGCGCGCTGCGCACTTGATCAGTATAATCACATCACCCTCCTGGCGCGTTGCCCCCGATCACAACGGTCGTGTCCTTGTAGTCCCGCGGCGGCCAATTGTAACCCTGGAAAACTTCGAGTCTACGATGCGAGGTCGCCGCGGTTCGGAGGACGCTGTCGTTTTGAGTCGCTTGCACGGCATTGACCGCCCCCATTGAATTGTTCTGATTTTGGTCATAGTTGCACCGCCCGAGGCATCGCCCCTGGTTCTGTCCCAAAATGCCGACCGTTCGCTTCCAGCTTGGCGGGCATGCAACGTGCGACCTTTTACTGGGAGCCCACGATGTGGCGTGATTCTCGCCTTTCATGCCAGTGGAGCACCGTGACAGTATTGTATGAATGAATCTAGGATGCTTAATGTTCAACGTTCAACGCTGGGGTGCATCCTCCCATCCCTTGGACCACGTCTTTGCTTGCTGGCATATCATCAACACCCGAAGTGTGATCGGTCGAGTAAGTGTAAAGGGAAAGTGCGCGTTAACAAAGCAGCGCCCGAAAAGTGCATAGATCCCTTCGCAGTCACCTCAGATACAGTACCTGGGTTCCGCTTGCGTAACGACGAGTTTGGCTTGGCGTATTTGAGCTTGCCGCAGTGTAAATATATCATCCAGTGAGGGCTCAAACGGTCATACACTGGTGTTAACTTACTCTAATGTGCGGGAAAGGCTGCTGATAAGGTCCGAGTTCAACGGGGTTGCTCAGAGTGGCAGAACGTGGCAGCGTATGAGGAGTGTCCATGTCACCGAATTCTTACAGACTCGGGGCTGTGACAGGTAGCGCTTCAAGCGATTATGCAGATTGTCGAATACAGTAAGTCTGACATTACTGTAAAATAAACGAATGAGCAATGTCGTCGTTGACTCTAGTGACTGTCTCCGGCCATCAATCCGTTTTAGGTTTGTCCTCCGTCGCGCCCCACCGTCTGAGCAACTGATTTGCGCGGAGGATCAACAAATCTCGTAGCATCTGCAGCGAATCGCGTACGACGCTGAGCTTGCTCCCTGCGACCTCATGCCACGTGACAGGTACCTCGACGACGGGGATGCGCAACGTCTTGGCGAGCAGCAAGAGCTCGACGTCGAATATCCATGACGCGAGGTGCTGGCGCGGGAAGAGCGCGCGGGCGGCGGTGCGCGAGAACAGCTTGAACCCGCACTGGGTATCGCGCAGGTGGCCGACGCCCGCGATGCGCAGCACAGTGTGCAGGCCGTACATGAGGAAGTTGCGCAGGACGGACCGCTGAGGGCGTTCTTGGGTATCAGAACTCACTGATGCGCGTGCGAGAGGGAGCGAGGAAGGGGCATACACACCTTAACGACTGCATCCGTCTTGACGAGGTGAGCGCGGCTGCCGATCGCGACTGCCGGCACGTCGCTGTCCGCGGGTGCAAGGGTGTCCAGCGCTCCGAGTAGCAGCTCGACGTCCGCGAAGCGGCTAGCGCCGTCCGCGTCGGCCATGAGGAGTCGGCGGCCGCGGGCGTGCAACATGCCTTGACGCACGGCGCCGCCCTTACCACGGTTGTGCTCGAGCTGCACGACGCGGATATCCGCTTTGGGATGGTCTTCTGCCGCAAGCTTGAGCGCTGCGGCTGCCGTCCCGTCGGAGGAGCCGTCGTCTACGATGAGGATCTCAAAGGAGCGTGTGGGGAACAATGCAAGGTGCTCGAGGGTGGATGAGAGCATCGACGGAAGACGCTTGGTTTCGTTGTACGCGGGTATGATAACGCTGAGGTCCAAGGAGGCAGCCTCATTGATGGATGGGAGCTGGAGAGGTGTTTGAGGGTCTTGTGGAGTGCGGTAGTGTTTTTCTGACGGCAGCTCGTAGAGTGGCGGGGGCGTCCACGCGAGGAGAGCGAAGTATGCCTGAGAGCAGAACATGAGTATTCGTGTGCAAGAGTAGCAACTTGCAAGCACGATAGCATAAATGAACGGAAGGGATCAGTAGCGGCAGCATGTATCGTGCTGCACCCATCAAATGTTCGTCTTCGCCTCGGCGCACGTCGTTGTGGACGGCCCATGGCTCTAAGAACAAGGATGATTCTGGTGGTCATCGTGTCTACGCTCAAAACTCGTCCCCTCGTTGGAAATACAACTTACTAGTGTTAAACCTGCGAAGAGTGCGATCAATGCCGCACCAAAAATTTGAGTTTGGTCCATGAGTACAACAATCGCAGAGGCATGGGTGGGAAAGAAACGTAAGGCTGGCAGCGGTTACTCGGCCGGCAGCCAGCGGTTGCTCAGACAACCCGCTTGCAAAAAAATAAAATAATGGCCAACGTGGGGATCGAACCCAAGACCTTCGCGTTATTAGCACGACGCTCTAACCAACTGAGCTAGTCGGCCGTATGTCATCTACTGTTTTGCTTACATCAGGCATGACAACATTCACATTCCAACAACTGGCAACCACACGTCTCAACTCTAATCACAACGACCATGGCACCCCAAAGGTCCAGCTCCTCCATGTCTCGGGACACAACAAGATCTGGTAGTTTACGGCAAGGCACACTGTCCTTTGCCTCTGCGAAGCGCAGTGGCAATACCGGTGCCAAAGACAGTCTCAAGGGGAAACTCGCCGCAGAATCTACCACAGTTACATCCATCCGTGTCGGTGGGAAACGCAAGCATGAGGCCGACACAGAACCGGAGCACGAGGTCCTCGTGAAAGAAATAACCGAGGAGTTAGAACGAGAGAGGTTGGATACCGAGGATCCACGTTGGAACAAGGCGTATGGTTTGGCACGAGCGAAAATGGGATACATCCAACCCGGTTCGTGGTTTACGTTTCCTTTAACAAGTTTTGCCTGACAGAGAATGTGTCCGCGGTGCAGTACACGCCAAGGACCAGTCACCAGTGCATCACATACTGCGCATCTTTGATCTGTACGTGTTGTTTGTGTTTCCTCGGGTTTGGTTGATTTTACGNGTTTGCTTGCAGGTCGTATGAATTCGGCCCGTGCGTTGGCGTTACGCGGATGGAACGGTGGGAACGTGCGGCTGCTCTAGGGTTAAACCCACCAGTGGAGGAAAGTTCAGCGGTGCTTCCCAGCTTTACCTGATGACCATCGTCTTACATTTCATCTATAGGTTCGGGAGATCCTGACGACGAAAGAAGGTAGCGAGGACGCGCGGTTAATTCAAAATGTTTTGTATGATGAGGTCTAGCTGGTGGTTAGAAAAATATTTCATTCCTTACATCTGCATCACCACTTGTAACCAACTCGTCTCCTCTCGGTCCTCGCTCGGTCCTCGGAAGTCACTTCATCGCGCTGTTGATGTGAATGGATTGCCTAATGTGATCGTTATTGGGCAAGAGATCAGTTGTCTTGTTCCGTTCATCTGGGCGCATAGCCCATTGATATATTGATGTTCCGTGCCGGTCGTCTGTCACTCTTTAAAATCCGCCTGCTCCCTTCTTAACGCCATCCACTCCCACTATCGCTTTACCCCTTTTCCGTTTTTGCCTATCGTTGTTAGCTCTATGGTATCCCTGAATGAATCCTGCGTCGACGTCCTCGTCTTGGGTGCCGGTCCTGCAGGGGTCATGTGCGGCAATGCGCTCGCACGCGCCGGTGTCAATGTCCGAATCGTTGACAAACGGTGAGCGTCTTTGTCGTCTCTTTGACGTTTGCTCACGTGACTATCCCAGCGCTTTCAGAGTTGCTGCCGGGCAAGCAGACGGAATACAACCGCGAACCATCGAAGTCCTTCAGGTTAATCAACGTTTCTTCGCGACCGAATTTTGTGCTCATCGGCGTAGAGTTATGGCCTTGCTGATCGTCTTCTCAGCAAGGCAGCATTGATGGTCATGGCCGTCAGTACAGCGTCTTCCTTACTTTTGACCTTAACCAATCACCCTATAGGCATTCTACAATCCAGGTCCAAAAGGAATTGAGGTCCGCACTTTCGGATACGTGACTTTGCTTCATTTCAATAGCGCCCGTATTAGTGCATAGGACGCGTGCCCGATGTAACAGCCCCTACCGCACGCTATCCGTATGAGGCCACCTTGCATCAAGGAGAAATAGAGGCCATGTTCCTCGATTCCATGAAAAAGGAAGGTCTCCAGGTCGAGAGACCGATTGTCCCTATCGGTCTCCAAATCTCCGAGGACTCTAGGGAGCTTGCCGATCCACATGCATATCCCGTCAAGGTGCGGAATTTGCCGGCCAACTCCACTGCGTTATCCCTAAAAAGGAACTCGTTTCAGGTTGTGTTAAAACATTTGGCCAAAGAATCAGGTGATGACACGGAGATTGTCCGTGCAAAGTTTGTTGTTGGCGCAGATGGGGCCCATTCATGGGTCCGTAAGACGCTTGGCATCTCTATGGATGGCGAGCAAACCGGTGCGCATTTTCCCTTCAAACCAAACCCCTCTTCTGATGAACAATCGGAAGACTTTATCTGGGGTGTCGTCGACATCATTCCCTCGGAAGATACTGACTTTCCAGATACCCGAAACAAATCCGCGATTCACTCCACAAATGGATCGTGCATGATCATTCCACGGGAAGGAGACAAGATCCGGCTGTATATTCAACTCTCTGATACCGATGCCGTCAACCCCCAAACGGGTCGTGTCGACCTTGGCCGTTACGATCCCACGCGTTTGTTGGAGGTGGCGAACAAGACGTTCCGGCCATATACCATCGACGCGGTACCTGACCAGATTGATTGGTGGACAATCTATCAGAGTGAGTGCCCAACTTTTTTTCTGTCCGTAGGTCGCAACTAGACCCGGATGGTTGGCTCTACATGAAGTTGGCCAGCGGGTCGCATCAAGATTCACCGCACACGAGCGGGTTTTCATCGCTGGTGATGCTTGCCACACGCACTCGCCGAAAGCCGGTCAGGGTATGAACGCCAGCATGAACGATACGCATAACCTCGGTTCGTTCGGGGTTTATCCCTCTCATATTTCCCAGCTAATGTTGTATTAGCTTGGAAGTTAACGCACGTTCTGCGCGGCTGGGCGGACATATCGCTTCTTAAGACCGTGCGCTACTCCCTTGCATCTGCCCTCCTGTTGATCTAAGATGTGTGCACCATTTAGTATGAGTTTGAGCGTCGGAAATATGCCCAAGATTTGATCGCTTTTGATAAGGAGTTTTCTGCGTTGTTCTCAGAAAAGCTTCGCGAAGATGGCGAAGGGCATGGGCCCACATGTCAGCAGTTTATTGGGTGCGCTTTCATCGCACCTCGCCTACTGTCCGTTGTCTCTGACACATCTCTCTGTAACATGCATGGAATAGAGCGTTCCAGAACTACGGCAACTTCTCGTCCGGCGTGGCGGTACAATACGCCCCCTCCGCGGTTACCGATCCATTGCATCAAGCTGCGGCCGAGAACCTCATCGTCGGTAAACGCCTGCTTCCACATGTACTCGTGCGCGCGGCCGACGCTCGAGAGGTCAACATCCAGGATTTAGCGCCCTCCGATTCGCGCTTCAAGCTCTTCATCTTCCCGGGAAACCACGCCGACAAGGTCGCGTCTTTCCTCGAGCGGCCCGAAGGCTTCTTCAACAAGCGCCGCGACGCGTACAGCGTCGTCACAGTCCTTCGTGGTGACAAAACGACGGTCAACCATCTCGCGGTACCACCGGTACTGCGGCCACACTGGACCAAGTAAGTGGCTATCTATCTGCTTAAATTGGCGTCAACTTGAGGTGTTTTTGCTAACCTTACGATACGATAGGGTCCTCCTCGACGACACGGACGTCACTGGCACACGCGGTGGCCGGATCCACGAACGATATGGTATCAGCCGCACAGCAGGTGCCGTGGTCGCCGTGCGCCCAGACGGCTACGTTGGCACCGTCGCGGCGCTGGACCAGCTCACCGTGCTGGATGACTACTTTGGCAAGTTCATGTTGTCCACCTGATCTTCGGGCTTCAAGGGGGAAGAAATCTAGGTAGACGCGAACGATCAGAAATTGATATGTAATACAGTGGATGTCTTCCCGTAACGATTTGGTGGACCCCTCCAAACGCTAAGCTCTAAAAATTTGTCAATTGATCACGCAAATGCTCGCAATCAGAGATGACGCGGTCATTGACTGTACACTGTACTGCATTCAAACTGTATTCAGAAAACGTAACATTACATTGCACCCTCAAAAGTCGACCACCCCCCAATTTTCAGCAGCCAGTACTCAAAATCAGGTACTATATTATTTTTACGCATTGTGTGTGTGCTTCGGAGTGTGTGCGTGCGGGCTCAGATAGGAGTAGAGTGGGTTTAGTTGCCAGTGGATGCGACTTGCGTGTTGTCTTGCTGTACAATCTATGATCGTGATCACGTCTTGTTGTGCGTGTTGTTGGCTCTTGCACACAACAACACCTTGGAGAAACATACGATCAATTCTGGTACAGTACAACGACCCAATAACTCATTTCCCTCTTCACAATTCTAAATCACATACCACCCAAGTTACGACACACGACGTACGGGTCGCGTCAGGTTCTGCACTATTTATGAACCGCGCCGTGGACCGCTTGTCGTTCCTGTCTCACCTCGACCAGCAGCGGCAGAAGCAGCAGCCAATAACCTGCTTGCCGCCCCGCCCGCACGACCCAGCTCTATCACCGGCTCAGTAGCGGCCACCAGTCTCGGTGCTGTGGGAACCTTCCGCACAGGACCAGTTCCAGACGACGCAGCATTCGCTTGTGCCGTTTTCTTGCTCTTGGCGGCGGCAGCGGGTCCTCTGAGTTTGCGTCTGATCGTATTTTCCTTCTCTGGGGCGCGGGGATCCCTGTCCTCCTCGTTTGCGGTGGTATTGGCATTGGCATAAGGATGGGCATCGGAGTCGAGGTCGAGCCCGGCATCGCCGGACGTGCGCTTTGACGCGCGTCGGCGCGTGGTATTGCTAGCTGTGCCCGTGCGGAGAGGGGCAGGTGCTGGCGCGTTAGTGCTGCTCGGAGGTGGTGGTGGCTTGAAGACAACTGTGGGTGGCAGAGCGGCAGGTGCGGGGGGGTGTAAGGGTTCCAGGGAATGAACTGCCACTGCCAACGGTGCGAGTGCCCGTTGCAGCGGCGGTTCGAAGACAGCGGCAGTTGCAAATATGGGGTTGGCCTTAGGAGCGAGGGTAGGGGGAAGAAGGGCAGGTAAAGAGACGGTTGCGGGTACAGGCCCGGGCGCGGACACACGAGGTGAGTTTGAGCCCTCGGGCGAGTCGGCGAGCATGAGGATACGGCTCAATGGGCTCGGCTTGGCGGGCGAGTAAGCGTGCGCAATGTTGCGCGATAGGGGCTTGGTGAGAGGGAACGACTTCGACGTTGGTAAGGCAGGGGGCTGGGTCAGTCCATCATCATCCTCCGAGGCAGTGTCATTGGGTGCACGCGATTCTTCCGTGGAGGGGACTGGGATTGGCGGCGGGAACGGGGGCGTTGTCGACGGAAAGAGGAGCGGCACGGATGGCACTAGAAGAGAGGGAGGATGCAGTGGTAGGCAGGACTCTGGCGAGGGAGGCGGGAGCACAAAGGAGGTAGGCAGGAGCGAAGCGGGCACAGTCAAAGGTTTCACCTCTGTTTCAAAGGACGCCTCGACTCGCTTGTTCGCTAGACGTTTCGGACGGGAGCCCGGGACCAGTCGCTTCGCGGATACTGACGTCTTTTTAGAGGGTGATTTGTGGGTTATCTTTCCCTTGGACTTGGAGCGGGTCTTGCGGGGTGAAAGGCGGGATGGGCCGGGTACTGGTGCCGGCACGGGGGCGGGGGCACGCTTAGCCGGTTGGGGTGCTGATGTAGCGGGGTGTAGTTCTGCTTTCTTCGTATTGTGTTCCTGCGGAATACCCTCGACCCTGGACTTTCGGAACAATGAGCATAAATGCACCCGCAAGATGAGGGGAAACGAGAACGACCTACATGCGGCTCGTTTGCTATCTGTTCCGGCTCGGGGCTGTCTTGTACCATGTCATGCTGTGATGCCAAAGCTAGGAAACTCTCCGCCGCATCAGTTGGAGGAAGGTGAGAGGCAATTTCATCCTGCGGTGCAGAGAATTTGACGCCTCGCACTCGACTTGCAGGTGGGGGCTTCTTCTCGGCCCTCGCTTTCTCTGCGCGCGAAAATGAGCAACCCTTACGTTCTACCGAGATTGCAGCACGGCTCACCTAGCTCGTCACGAAGCCACGCTATGGTGTTTTGCAAGTGTTCAATCTCCCATTTGTGTGCCTTTGCGTCCGACTCTGCCACCTTCTTCTCCAAGTCCACGAGCGATATTTGCGGTTTCGGGTGCGAGCCTGATGTCATTTGGGTCGCGGAAGCCCTCAATGTCGTGAGCGCATCCTGAAGAGCAGTGAACAGCTTGCTAAGCCGCTCAAAAGCCGCATTGGAAGATCCAAGTGGGAAAAGGTCGTTCGTGGCCAAAGGAGGGGGCTTCGCCCACGGCGCAGCGGGTTTCAGATACAGAAACGAAACAAAAAGAATAAACCACGCACAAATTCGAGGTCATCAGGGTCGGCGGTGACCGCCTTGTGAAAGATCTTGCGCACCGCGTTGGCAGAGTTCACAACGAGCCCCTTTAGCTCCCCATTCTGATCTCTCAGCCGAGCATTGGCGCTCTCCGCCTCCTCCAGCGCCCTTTCGACGAGCGCCTTCCCCCTCTCCGCTGTTGATGTGCTTTCGTCCAGCGCGAGCACACGCGCATTCGCCTGCTGGACGACCGTCATCCCGCTCGGTAAAGTACCAATTTTGAGCTGTGAGTCAGACAGTTTGGACCAACGCTCGCGCATTGCCTCAATCTCCTTGTCGCGTTTCTTGAGCTCTGCCAAGTGGGTGGCACGCAGGGCTTGCAGCGATGAGCGCGCGCGCTGCAGGTCGGTCATCGTCTGTTTGTGCGTCGCTTCTGCTTGCTGCTGGGCGCGCGTGACGATCCTACCACCACGTCGTCGTCGTTGGCATACGAGTACATGAGGGGGAAAGCGTGAAAGTGAGACTGACGTCAGTTTGGCCTGCGCTGCGGCTGTGTCACGCTCTGCAGCCTCGGCGGTCTCCTTTGCAGAGTCGTGCATCGAACGCAGACGTTCGTGGTCGTATGAGAGCGTGCGCAGCTTTGTTGTTAGCTCTTCAGCGCGTGTCATGTCCTCCTAGCGAGACGCGCCAGTTGGTAATTGTCAGTGGCGGAGGTGACGACGAAGCGGTGATTCGGGAGATTACGCACCACCCGCTGGCTCAGCATAGAAAGCAAGCATTTTGTCACCCCATCTGCTTCGGAAGATGACAGACTGTCGAGACATAGACCGGGAGGGAGAGCAAAGCCATGCGAGATGAGTTGCGAATTGACGTACTGGAGGGTCGATGTCGAGTTAATCGAAGTCGTAGATGTCGATGAGGAGTCTGAGAGTGGTGACTGGATTGGCGAAGGTGCCCAGTGGACTGTATTTTTCTGAGCCGGCGCAGGTGTTGCGGCCATTTGATTGCTCGCTCAGTTGTCCAAGTTCAATTCAACAAGGTCAGACCACGTGGTCGCGTCGTCCAATTCTATTATTTACTTGTAACTTAACTCTCTTATCATGGTCGCGCCCACCGCCACCGCCTCACCTCAATCGCCCAGCCTTCCCGAGTACAGCTCCCCGACTCTGCAGACGCCGGGTCCTGCAGCACCCGCATCTCACCCTCCACAAACTCAAGGTTCGACGCACGCAGCCCCCTTTGCAACAGCACCCCACCCTTTCCCATAGAGCCGTCCCCGTCCGCTTTGCTTGAATTCGGAGAACACCCCTCAAGGTTGCCAAGGAACCAGATCTCCCAGCGTCGGCTGTCGCTCGGCATGCGCGTACCCTCTCGGCCGCCTGGCGGCATCTGGGTGTCCTCAGTGGTCATTTTGGTTTTTTCAACATCACCTCTGTCCTCGTCGTTGACCCCAGGGGAGTCGGCCTCGGCGTCCGCATCGTACATGCGCAGCAGGAAGAGTTCAACAGCTGTTTCCAGCTCGACGCCGCGTGGGACTGACACTCCATTGCCAACAACACCGGGTCCCTCTGTTGGGGAGTCCATTGGGTCGTCGTCCAGGTTGTCGTCATCTATGCGTTGTCTCTTGCGCCTCTTCGGAGAAATTACAGACATAGTCGGGTGCAGCAGGCGCGGATGCAGAACGGCCTCACGAAGCGCATCCGGTTCATACTTGAATCTACTCCCGGACAACGATCGTCAGCGTTCCCGAAAACGCATTTCGAGGACAATACCAACAAACGTACCCGGGGAGTGCGCCGTCTCTGCCACCCTCAAATACAATCGTCACACGAGCTGCGAGAGCATCAACGTCCATGTCTTCTTCATCTTCCTCTTCGATCTCACTCTCCGTTTCTATCCCGTCTTCGTCCGTCTCATCCGAGTCGGGCGCATTCGAGTTGCCAACGCCGACGCCGCGTGCGCGTTTCGTCCTGCCACCAGCCGCGCCCGATGCGGCGGCACTCGCAGCAAATCCGAGTACCGCGCCGCGCTCCGCGGCGTACTCGCCGAGACGTTGCTTGCGGTTCTGACGCCCAAGCCCTGGCGCACGATGTGCTGTGCCGCCCTGCAGGAATGACGAAAGCCACTTCTGGTCAGCTCCAGGTTGTTTCCTCCCTTCAGGACGAGCAGAAAATGAAAAATGCAAAGATCATGCGACCCACCTTGACAAATGCTACGTCCAGGATCTCGATCCCTACGCCTTCGTGCCCATTGCCCCACCCGGCACTGAAGAACCCTCGCCCGTCGTCTTCATGATCGCCTCCGCCTCCAGGTTCGGCAGCCGAGCCTATATTGCCGATGTACCTCTCCGCTGCCGGTACGACTTGCACCTCGACCCGCGCGTCCCGCCCGCGCAGTCTCGCCTCCCGCACCTCACTCCATCGCACACGGCCGGCGTGCACCGCGGCAGAAATGATATCAGAGTCGTCCGTGTACGGTCCGCTGCCCCACACGCGTGGGTGAGCCGGGCGTGCGCGTGGCAGCGCTAGGGCGGGAATATACAGCGTTGCACGTGCCACTGTACGATTTCGGGGGAGCGGCAGGGGGCCGAACGGATGCACGAACGCACCAAGATGGACCGGCGGCGCTGCAATGCGTACGCGTGATGTAGGGGGCACCGGTGCGTGCGAGTGATGAGCGCCAGTAGCTTGGAAGTGAGAGCGCCCGTGCACGTGCGGGTGTTGGTGCTGGTGTTGGTGGTGTTGGTGCCCATGAGTATGCGGACGCGGGTGGGTATGACCATGGTTGTGACTGTGAGGGTGTGAACCCACTCCCGGGCCTGGAGGTGGTGGTGGCGGGGGTGCCCTTATGTCGGCCGGGTGAGTCGGGTGATGACTGTGCGGAGGTTGATGCTGATGAGAGTGGGGGTGAGGATGAGGGTATGGACTGTTGTGGGCGTGCTCATAGGACGGCGGTGGATGCGGGTGATGGACATCAGAATCAGAGTGTGGAGGTGGCCCTTGTACCTACGACAGCATGAATCGTCAGCGTCGCCATCCGTGGGATAAAAAACGGATGAGCCAACCTGAGAATACGGGTAGTTAACATGCTGCGACGTCCCATCGTCAGCCTTACGTGGGACAGGCGCTGGAACCATCTGGGGGATGTACCCTATCCCTTCGCGTTGGCGGGGTTCCCTTTCCCGTGGTTCACGTTCACGTTCCCTATCTCTCTCGCGTGGGCGGATCCTCTCGTAATTCTCACGCTCATGGTCCAAATCCGTTGACAGTCGACCACCCGATGGGGGAGCGACACCCGAAACTACAGTCCTTCGAGGTTCGCGTGTTTGCGGAAGAGGCGGCGGCGGCGGCGG
>QFDV01000141.1:927-13409 GCA_003315845.1 Lactarius trivialis
CGCATATTTTTTCGCAGGATGCTAGCCCTAACCTATATGCGTGGAAGGTGTATTCCGGCCTCATTTTCTACGAGCTCTTCCTTGCTTGGGTTATGCCTGGCTATATGCAAGAGGGCTTGCCCGTCCCATCGCTTGGTTACAAAACTCTCATGTACAAATGCAATGCCCTTTTCTCGGTCTACTTTACCTTCATCACCGCCGCAATCCTGCACTATTACCACATCTTCCGCCTCACCGAGATCATCGACAACTATGGCCACATTATGTCTGTCGCCATGATCTGGGGCTTCGCTGTGTCTTTTGGAACTTACTTTTGGACCGTCGCCCGCGGCGAACAAATGCGGATGTCGGGCAACTTCATATACGACGTATTCATGGGCGCTGCGCTCAACCCTCGTATTGGCCCGGTTGATTTGAAGATGTGGGCGGAAGTCCGCATCCCTTGGGTAATTGTTTTTTTCTTGGCGGTCTCGGGTGCGTGCAAGCAGTACGAACAATATGGTGCTGTTACTCCCGTATGTAGCGCTCCTCTTCATTCCGGATCGCTCGCACTGAGAAATTGTCCCAGAATATGGCTTTTATGTGTCTCGCGACATGGTTCTACTTGAATGCGTGGTGAGTTCTAGTTTTCATGAACTACCCTCTGGTGCCTACTTCAAGTTGCAGCTGCAAAGGCGAAGAGTGTATCCCACAGACCTGGGATATGTTCCACGAAAAGTGGGGTTTCATGGTCATCTTTTGGAATTTTGCGGGCGTCCCTTTCGTGAGTCTGAAGTCATCCGATCCAGTTCCGTTTTGTAATATCGCGTCAGACCTACGTTTATTCGGTTGTCTACATGGCCTCGCATGAACCAGAAAAGTACCAATTCTCGACGCCGTCGTACATCGCGCTGTTCGCCACTTTAATTACAGCGTATTACATGTAAGGTGATGAACGCATCCCACTCCTGCAGAAGATCTGACATTGCGACTCCAGCTGGGATACCTCCATGTCGCAAAAGAGTCGCTTCAAGATGCAAACCCAGGGCATTTACAGCTACCGTTGGACATTCCCTCAGTTACCCTGGGGCACAGTCAAGAATCCCACATACATTCAAACCGCGCATGGGTACCGAATTCATTAATGTCAAGTGTTTCTGGTCTAAGAACACCGCTCTTACAGCAATCGACTACTTACCAACGGCTGGTGGCAGTTCTCTCGCAAACCCGTACGTACCCCGAACTTTTGCGTGGATCATGATTAACCTTGAAACACAGAACTATGTTGCCGACTGGACCATGAGCTTTACCTGGGGCCTTGTCGTCGGCACTGCGTCTCCGATCCCTTATTTCTACAGTGTTTTCTTCATCACCGTACTCATCCACCGTACGACGCGCGATTTCGAGAGGTACGCCAACATTATTATTTTTTTGTAACGCAACTACATTTAATGGGTCCCTCTCTAGGTGCGCTCTCAAGTATGGCAAAGACTGGGAACGCTATTGCGAGATTGTGAGATGGAAATTCATTCCTGGGATCTACTAAGCTATTTCCCAAAAATCTAGTAGATTATATAATACTTAAATATAATTTTGTTTTTTTCGAAGAGCGACATCGTGTTGCACGACCGACCCGTCCAGTGTTACATTATGCTTTTGGCCCCGTAAACGTGCTGAAGCAGATGGCCCGCGCTGGATGGTACGAGACCGTATTCCACCCGCTTAATGATGAACCAAGAAAGTTAGTGGCCGTGAAGACCACTTGTCGTGAGATTGCAAGGTAGAGATCATACATCATCAAATCAGATCGTAAAGCGATCGCCAAGTTGGCGATTCGACGTTCATTCAAAAGGCATACTCTCCACCGCTTGCGCCAAGGACGCCCAATTTGCCGCCACCGCATCCGCATAGTCCTGCTCCTCGCGGGCGAATGACTGCACGACTTGGGTGAGAAGCGCGTTCTCTCTGTTGTGCAACACTACGCGCAGCTCGTGCCACAAGCTAGCACATCCCCACCCAAACCGACCAATTGTTAGTTGTTTTTTTATTTGTGTGGTGAGAGGCTGAGAGTGTGAGGCTTACCATGCGCGAATGAACACCCGCCGATTGAGCTGCGCCGAGATCGTCGCCTTGTCCTTCTCGATGCTCCCAGCAATCTTGTCCGCCTCCTCCTCCCAGCCCTCCTTGGCGACCGCCTTGACGCTCTCGAGTTTGAGCGCGTTCACGTCGACCCGTTTCTTCAGACGCTCGACCTGGTCGACGGAGAGCCGCTCATGTCGGACAAACAGGTCGCGCATGGCGATGTACAGATCACGTTGGCTCTGGCAGGGGGGTCAATAATGCAGCAACATACCCAGCCAGCCAGCAAGCGCGAGAACGAACTTTCAATCCCTCCAGCGTGTTCTGCAAGAGTACACTAGTCTAGTCTTTGGGTCAGGCTTTTACAGTGCGGAAAGGCGACTGAGGACACACCCGTAGCTCCAACAGGTCTGTGTGACGCTGGGTGTGTGAGGACAACGCGACGATTCCCTGCTTGACGCCTTCCGACAAGTCGCAGTCATCGCCCTTCCAACATTGCCCGTTGACTTCCACCAGCGTCTTGAGCGTGTTCGTCAGGCGCGAGAGGTCAGCCTGTGCGGTCGAAGGCGGCGAAAGGGACAGGGCAGGATCCCGGTGGAGGGAAGAAAAGATCGGTGGCGTCCATGTAATGTCCGGGTCGTTTGAGAGAGAGGAGGATATGCGAAGGGCAGATGGCAGACGCAAATGAGGCATCAGAGACGGCCGAGTGCTGGTGCTTCGTACCGCTGCAGCCTCACGCTTTCGGACGAGGCGTTCTCCCAATATACATATCTTCTGCCAGGCTTCGATGAGAGGGGCGATCTTGTGTCGAACATGCCTGAGAGGAGTTCAGTCGGGAAAGGAATCCCACATATACGATAAAGAAAGATGTACCCGAGCTTGTCTTCCAGGTCACTGGGAATCGTCATCTCTTCCACACGATCAATGCGCTTGCTGGCGGACTCTTCCTCCAGAGAGATCGATGAATGCCTTCTCCACTGCTCAAATGAAGGCTCTGCTAGGAAAGTGCCCAGTAAAGCATCTTCCTTAATCACGGGGTGATTTCTTTCGGTAGGTTGTCAATCATGCAGTTCACGTTAGTCTCGGCGGTTGACCCACATCACGACTCGAAGAAATCTCTCCAAACCCCTCCTGTCATCGTTGTCAGCTTGCAGGCGCCTTGCGAACAAATACATACCTCCTTTGCTCCAAGAACGACTCATCAGCTGAAAAAAAGATGATAAAGGTCTCGCCAGCATTCCAAAAACCTGTCACTTACGCCCAATACGCTTCGGAGGCAATTGCGGCAACAAGCGGAATGGATAACGGCGAATCAAGCAGTCCCACAGGAACACGAATTCTGAGTACCGTCGCTGCACGGTGCCGCCGCGCTGATATTCAAACGTTCGTTAGGGTCATGTTGTGAATCCCCCGGGAGATAATGTGACCCACGAACCTCCGTCGTGATGCTATAAACCATGTATCGGGTGAGCACGAACCCCTGCTGCCCCCCAAACTGAATCGACACCTTCTCTTGCCTCTTCCACCAACCAGAGGGCAGTCCAGAACCCGCAACGCTGGACGGGGCACCTCCGTTGAGGCCCCCGAACGGGTGCGGGCTGCTGGAGGTACCAACGCCAAAGCGACCCGTCGTCCACGGATCGTCCGCAGGCGGGGCAACAGCAGGCGAGCTCTGCAATACTGCGGGATTGCCGCCGCCGCTTGGTTGGTCATAGTCTACTAGTGTCGATGACGGGGCGGGGTTATAAGTGAGCAGGCCGATATCGAGCGTGGGTTCGGGGAGCGTGTTCTGCTGTGCGAGCTGCGCGACTTGCTCCACGCTAACGTCTAAAAATTACGGTTGGTCCGCGGTGGGCATCGTTTTGCAACAAGTCGCTGACTCACCTTTGCCGGCCTGCGCAAGCGCAACCAGTGCTAGGGCGACGAAGAACTCGAGCTTCGATACGCGCGGGCGTGTGCTCACGAGATTGACGATCTGGTGGATGGGCTGTCAGTTGCATGTCGCTCGGGCGTGGTGAAAGCACGGCATTACCTTATCTACCGTCGCGGCAGGGAGCGAGGACGTCGATAATACGCGCGAGAGGGAGTTGACCGAGGTTTCGCCAGAGTTGGCCTGGTCGACCGTGCTGAACGATTGCTGATATATCGCCGGCACGGTGGCTTCCGCTAGTGGTGAGCGCACATGAATGGGACGTCGCGTGGGCTTAATCAGATGAGGTGCGAAGCTTAGGTGGGGACTGCGTACCGATAGCGTTGGTAAAGATGGAAGGGACCGGAGGTGGGGAGGGTGACGGAGCAGTGCTCCAAGGATCAAGGCCATCGTAGGTTGAAGCGGCCAGCGGGTTCTCGTCAACGAAGCTGCCACCGAAACTAGTAGTGGACGAGATGCCGTATGCCTGGGTTGGCCGTGGTGCGTTGAACATAGTCGGGGATGAGTGTCGAGACAGTCAACGACTGCGTATCAATTAGGGCTGGGCGAGGCGAATAGGAAATGTGTCACCCAAGCCCCGTCACTCATTTTCAATCAACTCATTGACGTGGGCGTGCAAGGTGCATATTTACAAAAAGAAACCTATTATCACAAATAAAGCAAACAATAAAAAAAAGATTGCAGGGACAAGTCCACTGCGAATAGTGTGTTGACAAGAGTTCTCTAAGTAATGCCAAAGCCCCGCTCCACGTCACCAGCTTATTTCCTGCAATCACGCTTGCTCGTACGGTTTGGCAGCAAAGTGTAGCGTCCAAGAAGATAACAGTCGTTTAGAATTGACTGCGTTACCATCCAATCTATCACACGGTACGTCAGCATCTTGCAATTGATCAACCGAAAAGGAACGTACCCTGGAGTGCCGTAAGTCAACGGAGCCATGTAAACGAACGCGGCAAGTAATGCTATGACGAAGAGAACGACAATAGCAGGGCCTCGAGTACCGAGCTCAGCCCACTGCGGCTTGCGTGGCCGGGTAGAGTGTCCTCGAATGGATATGGGATACTGGATGGTTTCAGAGAGAAGGAAGTGGAGTACGGCGCCAGCGACGAGTGAAGAGGCAAGATGAGAGGGGAGATAGTGATGAATGAACAGTTGCCGACTCATAAGGAAGAATGGGAAATAGTGGATGAACCACACGACAATGAAAAAGCCCGCCGAGTTCCACAGGCGGTTGCGAACGGCTGTCAATCGTCTCGGTGAGACCAAATTTCTGTCCCACTAAAGGCTCACTTACGAAGCGGAATGGGCTCGATACCTCGCCTTTTTGCGATTAAATCTGCTCCAAGAATGCCTACGTATAGTGACAAGGCAAGGGCACAGGTCCACCAGCCGATGATATTGCCGATCAGATAAATCTGTTTCTGACCCTCTGATTGAGTCCAGAAGCTGATGCCGCTCAACAGGAATGGCCAGTTGATCGGGGCACTTGCGTAAGGGTGTGACGCGGTTAGGCCCGCATTGTGCTGCAACATAAGAAATTGTAACTCGAAGAACTTCCTGAAGAAACCGAGTGGCTTCGGAGTTTTCGCCTGCTGCGCACTAATTCTGGCTGACACGTCCTCACCCTCTGCCATCGCAATGAGAAAGGGAGAAAAGTAGAAGACAGAATGGGACGGGCATACCTGCAGTAGAAACAATATCGTCAACATACCAAATTGCGTTGCGATCCTGAGGGTTCTTATCTCCATTGACTTCTTGCTGGCGGAATGCCCAGTCAGGTAGTTGTTCATGGTGCGTCCAGAGTGACACCTTCGTTGGTAAATGTACGAGCCGAAGATAACCGCTCTTGCTCTTGACGGGCTCGCCTTCGTGTGCACCATTGATGGTGAGGTGGAAGAGCGTGTCATTATAACGCGAAAGGTCATCCTTCGGCCACGTTGTAAATTCTTGATTGGTTGGCATAAGTGGTGAAGCAACGTCGTGGGTAAGGAGATAAGTCTCTGTCGTCATGTGCAAGAGTTGGATGACATCCCCGTGGCGCACGATGCGACCACGGCCAGTTTCAGGGAGTGCTTTAGTCGGAACAATCTGCCACAAGTTGTTCTCGTCGGCATGACCATAACCGGTAACTTGTTGACCTACAAATCATCAGACCCATATACATGGCGCAGAGATTCGTAACGAGTGCTTACCTTGGCTACTTACACGGCCGTCGTCATAGCGCAATGGGTAACGTTCGGGGTGAGAGTGTAGGAAAACCTTGGTGTCTTTGTGTTTCAAGGTGATGGTGTCGTAATACTTGAGCTCTAAGATAGACATCAATACATGACGGTCCAACAGGGAATGATGTTTACCAAGGCTGTTCATCAAAAGTTCGTTTCCTGACAAACTCTCCTGGAATTGGGGGCTCATAAAGCTGTCACCCGTGCCGGAGTGGGTGAGGATGGAAAAGTGGATCCAGAAAAACGCGAGGTAAACAATAGTGGGTACAAGAATCAGCCCAATCACGCGGGCGGCGAAATGACGCCAAAAGGGATCCTGAGACGATGTCAGTTTGATATTGGTGGGGTGTGTAAGTACACAAACCATTGATGGGCTTTTACGGATATCCAAGAGGTCCCACAAATCAACAAGAACGGCAACGCCGATGGCAACGACCGTAAGTATACCATTCACTTTGGAGCCCCAGGCACATGCCATGAAGACGCCAGTGGCGATTAACCAGCCCCACCACTCAGGGGTGAATGCTCTGCAGAGAATTCAGCCGTGGACTTGACAGCTTAAAAGTGTTTGGACGAACAGATATCGCAGCTTACGGAAGCGAACGTAGGAGTACATGGTGAGGGAGAGGAAAAATATGAGGATGGCGTCCAATAATATGAGGCGCGACTGCGCTACATGTGCGTTGTCTGCATGAAGTGTAAGTGGGAGGCAACTGAGAATCCAGCCACTTCAAGGTGACCGTACGTACCGAAAAGGACGAGAGATGCAGAAAAAGCAGCTATAACGGTTCCGTATCCACTCTCCTTCATGATCCCATAGACGATTGGAACAGTGAGACTACCGAGGATTGCGGGCAAAGCACGCATGCCCACGTATGGAACGTGATTATCCGTGTAATTGTCGCCGATGCTCTCGAAGTTGAAGTGGCCATCGAAACCAACGAACCAACCAGCGAGGCCGAAGAGAAGTTTCGCAAAGGGTGGATGCACGTCGAAATAGTATTCTCGTGAGATGTAGTAGGCCGCAAATTTTCCAAAATGAACTTCGTCAAACCTAGGTCACAAAGCTGTGAGAGGAACAAGAGTGAAAGAATGCAAGCTGTACGAACACCACTTGATCAGGGTGGTTGATTTTGTAGAAGCGTAGCGCAAATGCAAGTATGGTGAGAAAACCAACAACCGCAAAGCTTGCTTCATGGGATTCTAAGACTAACTCGAGTTGGGTGCGAGAATCCTAGAAGTTGGATTGAGTACGACCAAGTTGTGGAAGTATAGGGTAGCAAGGCTCACAGGGTCTTGGGGAGGGTGATCGTCATCATCGACAGGTACGGGGTGAAGGTCACGCGGAGCTGACGGTCTTCTGCCCCGAAGCCTGACTGAGGATTCAGCCATGGTCAAAGGTAACGTAGTGGTGGTAGCGGTGGTAGCGGTTTGTTTTGTTTTGTTGGCAGACACGGTTACCACGTGTCACGTGAACAGTTCGCGCTCAACCAAAGAAAAAAAAAAGGATAAGGCAGTTTTGCGCGTGCTACACCTACTTTACAGGTATAGCATCGATATAGAGTTAGAATAAATTGCATCTTTTGCCTTTGGAGCAATTGACAATTGAAGCAAGAATTGTAAACGTGTAGTATTACAGTATCTTTCTTACCTAAGCCACGAGTGTCCCTGCGCGTCCCTGCGCGAGACATTGGTATTCCCCCCACCGACCTACGCAGGCACGTCACGCGATGGGCCACGCTTCACGGCGTTTGGTGTCGATTGCTACAAAATTACCGTCTGTTCCACTCTCCTCTTTGAGAAGCTTCCCACCGGAAGGGGCACTCGCTACGAGCTCGTCCACTTTCTCTCCGGAGACATGGGCCGCGTTGCAACCTCCACCTCCCTCCGCCCTTTCTGCGTTGAGCCATCGCATCGGACTCGGGTCGCTACTGCAGGTTCCTGAGCTGGAGCAAGCCTGTACACATCCCTCCGTTCTTCCTTTTTTCGCGCAACGTTACCCCAATCAGAAGCCTCCTCCAGCGAATGGCAATTTATCAACTCTCGGTAATGCCTTGCTCGGTCTCTTCGCGTCAGAGTTCGTCGCTGCTTCATACCCCCACCTGCCAACTCGCGTTGTCAAGGCAGCTGTGAGCGCATATGTAGGGCCCAACACCTGCGCCAATGTCGCAAAGGAGGTCGGTGCCGCGCCATTGCTGCGTTGGTATAGGACGGTACGTCGAGCACATCCTTATACGTCCTTCAAACTCATACTTTTGTTTAAGCCTCCGACACCACTGAAACCCGCAGTGCTTCACCCCGATGCGCTATCGTCAATACCGCGTTCCCTCGTTGCTCTCATATATCAACGGAGCTCATTTTCCTCTGCACGGAAATTCGCACACCAGTTCTTCCTAGGTCGAGAGGTCGACCTACGTAAGATGCTAAAATTCCGTGACCCGAAGGTGGCCTTAACAGAAACGGTTGCCAAGTTTGGTCGTAAAGAGCCCGTCTCGAGGTACGTTTGGCAGGATCCGTATTTCATGACCATGATGTTGAATGGTCTCCTTCAGATTACTAAAAGAGACTGGTCGACAGTCTATCTCACCTGTCTTTGTTGTTGGCGTCTATTCGGGCATTGAGCAGCTCGGGGAAGGCTTCGGGAGTTCGTTAAAGATGGCTGAATACCGAGTATGGTCTCTCTCTCGACCAGGGATGCTTCACTGACTTGCGACGTCACGTTTGCCTACAGGCCGCGGAAGATGCGCTCCACCGTTTATACTTGACAAGGACACCACCGGAGCTGGTGCGGCTTCCATCGTTGACATTCCCTGAGGGTACTGTTGGAGAAGGGGCTGAATATACACCGGGAGAACTGGGAACCACGGAGGTGCGGTTGGGCAGTGCGGGCCGGAGTTGGACAGTTGGGCCGAGCAACGGAATTGGATCAGATTAGTGGCCAATCATTATTTAAATATGGTAGTAAGCCAAATTTAGAGTCAGGTTCACCATAATCAGAACGGATAAGGGTATCATTTAACGAGCACCGAGAGCAGGTCACCCACCATTCCACCTGGTGACCCTCACCCCTCGCTCTCTTTCCCGCCAACACAGGGAGATGGATGCGAGTCCCATCCCTACAAATCTCCCCGTCTCACCTATCTCTCAACTCCTTCAAAACCTGGGTATGACACGCGACGACTTGACGCGTCACAGCGATCAGATGCGCCAGTTCCTTACAACCGAACACGCCAATTCTTTTCGTGCATTCTCGAAAGCAGAGTCAGATGCAGACAGCGCAACAAGTCCCACCTTACTTTCACAGACTGTTCGCGCCAAATCGCGCTCCGTATCAGTGACTGACGCGCCCCCCTTCCCACCAGCCACTCCCATTAAAACAGAACCGATCGAGTCCTCATCCTCGCTTCGTCGTTTCGAGAGTATGGACGAGATAATCGAACGTCAAAACAGACGCAGCAGGAGAGAGCGCCGCAACAGGCGGGAACGCGACACGAGCCCCGCACTGCCTCATTCCCCAACACATTCCGCGACACGATCCTCAGGCCATCCCCGCACAAGCGACTCTGGACGCGTCAAACCAACAGACGATTCAAACTTTGGCCTCTCTCAGGTGAGTACCTTACCCGGAACTGCCCTCATCGTCGTCTGACTACCGTTTGCACAGGATTCACTGCCACACTCTACGCCTGGTCGAGCAGGTCGCTATTACAGGGATACCGTACTCTATCAAACAGTCACCCCTAGGCACCGCCGTAGTGTTGGTATAGTTCAATATTCTCAGGCGCTTGCTGATATCCTTCTCAAAGGGTTCGTTTGTTCCTCGCGCCGAGTCTCCCTCTCCCTCCCGATCCCGTCGGAGTAGCATGACCTCCTCCATACCGAGCGAGAGTAACTCGTTCGGGGAGGGCACTCAGAAGGTACCTCTACCAGTCTGCCTGCTTTATGGTGTCCTCACCTTGTCAACCAGACGACGTCCTCAAATCCCCCGGTTACTCCACGTCGCAGTTACTATAAATCCGCCCCCCTTCCTCCGTCATCTCCGGGTATATCTACCCCGCCGTCAAGTCCCATCCGCCCTATTGTCAATATTGTCTCCTCTCCTGGGCCCATGGGTCCAGAGCCAACTGAAGAAGAGTACGATGACCTACCATTTAAACTGCCACCGGGCCCGTACTCTCATACCAGGCCTGATCTTCCTTACGCTGCACTTATCGGCCAGGCTATCCTTGCCTCTCCAGAACACCGGTTGACACTGCAAGAAATATATGACTTCATTACCATCGTTTATCCCCACTTCAAGCGCAACGAACAGACGTGGATGAACTCCATCCGACACGTACTCAGCACGACTATTGTATTCCGAAAAGTGCAACGCGATCGCGCTGCCGGACGTACGCTTTGGGCAATTTTCGACCAGGACCTTGACTGTTTCCTTGGCGGTGGTTTTCGCAAGGAGTTTTGTGCGGATATGCAAGAGCAGAAGGAGAAAGCCCGCCATTCAAGTCGCAAACGTGCTGCCGAGGATACGCCAACACGAAAACCCAGACGGAAGAAGATGAAAACTGAGGCATCTCAAGAACAAATGGTTCCAGCTTTACATCCACAGATGGGGCTCCCGATGTCTACTCTTCCAGCCGTGGCGTACCCTGGACCGCCTCTGTTTCCTGGACCCCGCCCAGGCACACACCACCAACCGTATTATGCACCCTACGTCATGCCTCACCTTCATGCGGTACCCGCAGGCGTCATATTCCCCGTTTTGCCCCCGGGCTCGGTATACAACCCAGTAGTCACTGAGCCTCCAGCTCCCACACCAGCGGTTTCTCTACATTCCCCCTCTCCATCCGCTGCGCCCGAAATCAAGACAGAGCCGGAAGAGTCGCCCTCGCCATCAATGCCGCCAACATCATTATCATCTACGTCTCTTCCGGAGCTTACTCCAAATAATTCTTCTAGCCCACCAGAAGAAACTGACGACCAGGATGCCGCTGCTCAGGCTGCTACAGAGACTTGCCCAGCGTCGGCCTCAGTTTCACCTAAGTTCGATATTAGTGCTTTCTTGGTTGTCCCGGAAGAGGCGCCTCTTGATGCGTTGGCTCCAGGCGTGACCTTGCTGAATTCGAAGCCCGCCGCGGGAGCAAACGAGCCAACTTGCAAGCCAAAGGGGAAATCAAAGAAAGGTAAAGAAAAGGCGGTGGAGAAAGAGTCGTACAAGGTGAGCTACATCGATCGGGTACCTACAATTGACCTCATTCGCAATGCAGAAGCCTTCTCTCCCCCCTGCACCTGAATCGCCCACCCTGACCCGTCAGACCGTGCGTCCCCGAACTCAAAATCCGAAACCGTCTACACCCCCGCCAAAAAACGTATTCCCAACTTCAGTCAAACCGCATGCCACATCACCAGGTCGCCCTTGCACTCCCCCTCGGAAGACCTCAGAGCCTCGTTTATCCGTCGCCAGAACTCCACTGTCGCACCTAGGTGTGCACATGAGTCCATCACCGAGCCTCGCCCACTATAAATCGCATCTAAACCCTCCGCCGACTGTGACGCTTCCTCACGGCGAAGGCAACCCATCAAAGGACGATAATCTGCCAACAACAACCGAGGACACGGAGAACCTCCTCCGCACGCCCTCCCGCCGGCGAACCTCTTCTCAGTTTACGCCTTTTACGCCCGTGACGCCGCGAAAACTCATGTTCATGGGCGTGACGACCGAGTCGCCGCTGCGGGGGCTGTTTGACCCCCATGACCCCGGCACGCTTCTGGACGAGGAGCTGGCGCGTCTCGGCGCGCAAGGCACACCCAGTCGCGGTTTGCACGAGAGCCCGGTAGGTTTTGCGCAGCGCGCGCTGCTGTACGAGAGCCCGAGCACCCAAAGCCCCGAGCGCTGGACGCGGATGTGGTAACGCTTGTAGCCGTCGACCCCCGCCCGCGTCGCTGGGATGTATGGCGTGATGGTCGATGTTTTTGTTTTTTTTATCTCTTGCTTTCTCTCGTATCCCCCTCTTGTGTGTCTCCCGATACTACCCCCTATGCTGCTACTTTCTGTGATCCTCTTGTGTCTGGTGATACCATCGCCGTTTTATTTCTTGTAGGCCGCTGCCTCTGTACTGCTATTATCGTCGACATGAAACTTTCGTAGTACGTTACTGGGGTTCACCGGCTCCTGGACTTTCTTAGACGTCGCTATTGTCCAGGTCGAGGACAGTGCGATTTCACCGTGTATTTTTCTTTCCTTCTTTTTTTGGTTTTGCAAAGACTAGCCACTT